>JBBPDE010000040.1:9465307-9480565 GCA_037974605.1 Nannopetersius ansorgii | reverse complement strand
CACACACACACACACACACACACACACACACACACACACACACACACACACACACACACACACACACACTCTTGGGCACTTAAATTAAATATATAAGCTCAGTATTACTTGTAGTTACCCTCAAATACCCAGGTTGTGTCCATTAATTCATTAGAAGTTATGCTGCCAAAAGAATTACGTGGATCAGTTAATAGTATGTAATTCCACTGGTGTTCAAATTGCCCATCCAGGCAGGACACCACACTATGCTTACATTCATTCTTTAGCAAAACTCCTAACACTAAGTTCACCTACATTTGTATCATGATACAACTGTAGGTCAGTAAGGTCAAGTGCATCCACCAAATGCATAAATGTGACTACATTTATTATGAAGACCTATTCAGTTAATGAAAGGAAGAGTACAGTTTATTAGTAATACGCTGATAGAGTCATTACCACATATTTTATCCAGCTCGTTCACCAAGTTAACACGGCAAGAATGTATCAGCTGATAATAGCCATATATTTCTGAATGCTCTCCATATCAGCATTAACAAGAATGTAAAACCAAGTAAGCTCACATGCTCTCATTAGGCGAAATATTTTCATTCACATATGAGCCGTTCCGGTTTTCCATTTCGGCCAGCCTGTGTACGAAAAAAACATTCACTTCTTCACAAGCAATACTGCATGCGATACACACATTCAAAGCAAAATGGTCAGTCAAACACGTCGTCCAAACATTCAAACGATAAACAGTTCCTCTATAAATAAGTGTTCTGTGGAAGGCATTAAGATTTTCTTACGTCTTATAGATGTTCGGCTTATATAACTGCTGCTTTGCAAAAAGAAGCCCTTCACGATCTTAGCATAACACACATTTCTTTCCATCTCCTCTGATATCAGCAATAATGAAATGCATTTCATAAAGTTCCAGTTTATGACAAAATTTTAAAACTTTTAAGAAAATGATTCCAAGCTAACTGTCATATTGATTTGTCTTATAGGTGTTCCGCTTATATAAATGCTGCTTTGCAAAAAGAAGCCCTTCACTGCTTCACGTTTTCCCTGCTCTAATGCCATCACTAATTCTCTGCTGTGAAATTGCGACGTTTTTCTACGTTTGTATGACCTACAAATGACAGTAACTAGATGCCAAATATGATGCATCTGTTAAAATTGACTTCAAAACAGTATTTAAATGTTTCAATTAGTTTCAAACATTAGCAAATTTCATGCCAGGCCACATCAACAATTTTATAATGTCTTTACCTGCTGGCATAGTGCTCAATGCGTGAGTGAGTGTCATCATGGGACAGCTGTGGTGAAGATGCTGGACTAGAAATGACAAAGAGGGAAAAGTCATGAATGCCATAACCAAGCACATTAAAATGTCCACCAATGAGCGATAAGAAAACGTGTCAATCTGATTATAAAGTTAGATTTGAATGAATGCAAGAATAGGGTATTCTAGGACTGAGACCGGGAACCATTGCCTTAAATGAATTTACACATGGGATGTATTAGCAGCAATGTGTCAATGGATAAATCCATGAACAATAAGATATAAGATTTTTGTAATCCTAGGTAGATATGAAACTAGACGGAACGTAAAACCACATTTCTAAAGTTTTACAAAGCAATTCCTTGCTCCTGTGATTTTCAAATGACGGCTAGATGTATTATGATGCATCCTAACAATTATTTATTTTCTTATATTTCACTTGAAGATCAGAAATCAAACTTGAAATGTATTTATTTATTAATTAATGTTTATAAATTTGATGGGGGGTCCGCTAGGCAGAAATGTATTACTACAGCTGCTGCATGTGCAAAGATGCCTAGACTACGAATCTGGATCTTACACTAGTATAAATTATATATAAAGTTCTCCATTAGTGTTAACCATAGAGCTAGGTGACTCTACCAAAAAATCTTCATTTATTTTCATCTCTCCTGATATCAGCGATAATGAAATGCATTTCATAAAGTTCCAGTTTATGATAATATTTTGAATCTTTTATGAAAATGAATCCAAGATAACAGTAATGTGTAAAAATAATACCAACACATTGTCTTACTATCAAACTACCTGTGGAAAATATAATTTTAACTCAAATTATTCAATTGTACAGAAACTAGGGATGCACCGATTGCAATTTTCTTGGCCGATTCTGATCACCGGTTTTTTGTAAGTGTGATCGGCCGATATCGATTTTTTCAATACCGATTTTTTCCCCAGATAACAGAAAATGCTGGGTTTCAACTTTTTTAATGTAACGTAGTAGTTATTTCCTTGTTTACTGGTTACTTTTATAATAGTGACATATGACATATAATAGTGACACAAACCTACAGCAAATATAAACTTTAATATAAAGCTTTTTTTTCATAACAAAATTTCTTTACAAATTTAAATAAATAAAATGTACTACATAAACAAATAAATAACCCCCCCCAAAAAAGATCGGCTTAAAATCAGCAATACGTGTGAGTGATCGGCTGATCACCGATCAGGCCAAAAATTGGCCGTTTCCGATCACTGGCCGATCAATTGGTGCATCCCTAACAGAAACCTGCATCAATAGTGTAAACATATTATGGTGACAGATCTCCATTAATGTTTTTGGCACCTCTTCTATGAACAAAAAAAGTGCTCTTTACAAACCATGGTTTGCATTAGAAAATGTGCTCATATTTTACTCACATTTTACTCTGACTTTTCTTAATGAACGTGATGATCTATATGAGATGGTGTGAATTTAAGTATGTAGTTCATATACTCACGGGTGGTCGACAGGCCAGAAGTTGATCAGTGTAACAGGACTGCAAGACAAACAAACACCACACACATACACAAAACTCCATTTACTATACAAATCTGGATCAGAGGAAATAAAGGATCTGAAATGTATGGTTGTAGTTTATCAAAACTGGTGAACTCTTGAATTATCTGGTCAAAATTTAGTTTTCAGGTCAAATCATATGTTGTGTTTTTCACCACCAAGAGCTTTTATATCAATAGCAGTCTATCTAATCTGTCCATCACTCCTGTTTCGTTGATTTAAAACATGTGGTGACAACAGGCAAACATTCTTGGTCACACAGTAACATGAAGAACACGCATATTACGTATGGAAAACACGGTAGACCTTCATAAAACTAAAAACACCACGTACAACTACTATTTTATGTAAAAGGGCACTCAAGCACAGTGAAGAGGTCAGTTTGAGGAAAACAAATTCTCCAAGGAGATACAAAGGAGACAACTGCAGGAATAGCATGCATCTACACACAGGCGCCAGCTCCATGACAACAAACTATTTGGCAAGCTTTTTTGCAGCAGTCAATTTGTGAAAGTAATGTGGACTTCGCTTAACAAAACAGCGATTTTAAATTCAGGTCCAGATGAGACAAAAGTAAGCAGTGGTAGTAGCTTAGTGGGTAAAACACTTTCCTGTAAACCCGAAATCACAGGTTTAAACCGCTACTTTCTACCTATATGCCCATGAGTAAGACACTTAACCCTCAGTTGCTCGAGGGGACTGTTCCTGTGACTAATGATTGTAAGTCACTCTGGATGAGGGCGTCTGCCAAATGCTCCTTTACTTTGGGCAACAAATACCAAAGCCATGTTTTCATAAAAGCTTTTCCTTCAACGAAGAGCAGATTAACTTGTAAGTATTTGTAGTTATAAATCATTTAAGACAACTTTTGAGATGATTAAAAGGTCTAAATCTGTTAGAAAAATGTATGTGGAATAACACAAACAGCTTCAGATATCTTGAATTTAAAACTAAAGACATCTCTCCCTGAGTCTTGTCAAATTTATATGGTGGTTCAGTGTGCCATTCTAAAGTAAAGTGGCCCTGATAGGAACACACAAACACACCACAGCACAACACAGAGTGACAGTCGTGAGATTCAAACCCATTACCTTCTGATCCAGCAATTGCTGGACTTCAGAAGCCACTGAATCACGTCGCACCACATTCATGAGGACTGGCAACTGGTTTCCCATGTTTTGCAGATAAGGGCAATGCATGAGAGCCATACTGGCAGTAACGTCGCCGAGCTGGTGGTAGCCTAGTGGGTAGGGCGTTCGCCCTGTGATCGAGAAGTTGTGGGTTCGATTCCCTAAGCACCTCTGATGTACAATGCACCGTCCCCACTGCTCCCTGGGTACTGTGTTCCTGGCTGCCCGCTGCTTCACTTGGTGAACAGTTTAAAGGTAGAGTAAGAATTTCGTGCTCTTCACACTGTGTGCTGTGGTGTTTTCTCATATGACAGGATTTTCACTTCCCTTTAAAGGGGCAATGGGACCTAAAAAGCACGGACCCTGCCACAGTCACAGCCATAGCTTCACAGCACATGCTGAAGGCATCATCGGTTGTCCAATTGCTGGGAAGGATTTGAAGAAAGAGCAGCTTTTTCAAATGCAGCACAACAGCTAGCAATGTACTGCATGAAAAACAGAAGTTGCTAAACTTGCCTCAACACAAATTCCTCACTGACATTGTTACCAGGTGGATTAGTGCATATGTTCTGCTGGAGTGCTTTTTAGACCAGCCAGCAATCCATGCTGCCCTCCTCTGAGCTGACGTGAGGAAGACACAGAAGGACATCTGCACACTCAGCAAGTCAAACATAACAGCTGCTGAAGCTGAAGAAGTTTTCACTGCTATGAAGCCCAAGAAGGTAGCTACACTTGTCATGTCGGAAGAGACCACTACAACACTATCAGTTTTAGCTCCACTCCATGCCCAGCTGATCCATGATCTACAAGACAGCACAACTAATAAGGAAAATCAAATATGCCATATGCCAGCATCTTAACAAGAGGTACTTGGACGAACAAAAGTGGCCTTATGTGCAGATCCAAAGTTTAACGCCCTGCCATACCTTACAGAGGACCAGTGCTAAGACACGTGTGCTAGATTAATGCTGAAGCTGCAAAAAGCAAGGGGGCACTAAAGGTAAGATAAACAATGCCATAAAATAAAACTACTGTAAACATTAGTGATGGGCCAATCCAAATTTTTCCAGTTCCGTTCCGATACACGACTATTGATACCAATAAAGATACCGATATAATAAAAAAATTATTATAATACCATTATTTTTTTTAAATCACGTTGTTTGTTGGTAAGGTTACTAGGGTTGAAACGATTATTCGAGTAACTCGAATGATTCTATTACAAAAAATGTTGCCTCAAGGTTTTGTTTAATTCGTCCAAAATTCATTTTAAGTCCATCTATTATCGTATCACTCCCGCTTTAAGACAAGCACTCACTCTTGTACATAACATTGCACAAAGACACACGTTCTACTCTACCTACGTAGATAATCTGGATACAACTGGAAACTAAACTGTATTGTTTAAGTTGGATTACTAGTAATACTTGAATTGTTTATTTATTAGAGGTGGGCGTAAATTAATTTTTTTTAACGGCAAGATTCCAATGAGATTAACGGTGTTAAAAAAATTTATTTATGCCCACCTGAAAGGGTCTCGTACAAAGTCACTCAGTGCCTGATGCTGCAAACAAATAATGTATTTAGAATGATATTTTATTGTGACATTATTGATACTGATTTATTGCGTTGTCCTGCTCTGTCACATGTTCAGCAAAGAAACTGAAAACTGCATATAACTAGGCAAAGAAGGAGATGGCAAAGAGGAATCTCACATGTCTCAGTGTCTATCCACCTGACTGATGGAAAGTGCATCAAAGTAGTATTCTCTCATCACACCTTGCAGAGAGATACCTGTGCGTCCCAGGGACTAGTGTCTTCTCTGAACAAGGTTTCTCTACAGCAGGTGATATTATTACAACACTTATGACAGACCATCTTGATCAAATTCTATTTCTTTACAAAAAAATGAATTCAAAGTTGGTCTGTTATTGTATTTATGTTGTTTTTTGTTAAAGTATAGTAGACACATGTAAATAACATTTGAGTTGCATTATAGTATGCTTACAGTTTATTAACATCATACTGACTATTCATTTTATGTTCTTTATAAGAACAGTTCATATGTACAGTGTTTTTCCTCCTAAATCAGTCTGTTCACTGAAGATAAGGAGTGTTGGTGCGCATATGCACTCTTGTTTTTAATTTGTTTACATTTCAGCTCAGTCAAAGTTTTTGGTGTCCACTGGTTCAGCGTGTTAAAGTGCAAAGACAATAATTCAGAGTTATGTTGTTTTGGCCGAATTAAAACCATGCAGATTGTACACACCAACTTGCATTTCAGCTTAGTCCTTACCCTTTTAGAGAACTGTTAAATATTGCAATTTGTATAATATCATAATATATCACGATATAATGGTATTATGACCCATGTATCGTGATACATATATTATTGAGGGCCCTGCCAATATCCACCCATTGACTAGGGTACAAAAATATGCAAATTTGCAAATATGCTCAAAATCTGTATGGGAGAGTTTTTGAGCTTTTGTATGTATATGTTTCATATTGCTTAAAACAAAAAATGTTGTAGTGTTCCTTTCAGGTCTATTAACTACCCTCAGCACCTGGACTGCTAACAATCCAACTCAAAAAAGGGTTAAGGTAATACAACAACAGCCACACTGCATATTATGATAACCACAAAGTGGTTTATGACCAAAAAGACTGAAGATTAACTCAATGTAGTGTGCTTGTTTCCCCGTTTAATAAACATAGATATACACTTCTGTAAAGCACAACTAACAGCATTGATCTGTAAATTAAAAAGACTTACGTTTCTATGTTATCACCCTCCAGAATGGTTTGCACAGGGAGGTAGCCCATGCGAGGATGCTTGGCAAAGTAGCGTTTTGTCCGGAACTTGTTCTTCAGCACCTTGGCAAAGTCTCTCACATCTTCTCCAGACGTTGTCTAATAAAAGAAACACGCAAAAGCCAACCGAGAAGTCACTCTTTAACAATGATAACCACACCAATGCAAAATGTAATGAGAACAGTAAGGCCACTGTCTATAATAACATATATATACAGAAAGTGAGGAGGTCTGTTACACAGTCATACATACCGGAGTGCAATATTCAACCATGGGGTACTGCATCTTGTGTCCTTTAGCCACTCTGCCTGAGAAAAAGCAGCTTTGGCAGATGTCGTAGTTAAAGTGCTTTAAGCTTCTGTACCTGAGGAAATGCACAGAGTTTACAATATTTAATTCATTTTTAAAGCTTTTTGCAAAAAAAAAAAAATATTGCAACAAAACAACAAGAAAGAAAACTCAATGGCCGAACAACCAAAGAGAGATAAATAAGAATGGAAATATACACCTTATATAAAAATATCTTTTAGATTCACCCATTACTGCGCATTCCCAATAAAATGACGGTCTCTATACTGAGCTCATTCTCATCTCGGATTGTTTAGATACATACTGATGGAGGAAAATGAACAATGACCAACATGTAAACATGTAAGTTTACAAACAAAACAGCTCAAAACCTATAAGCAGTGATTTCCCCTATTGCCAGGGCTGGGAATAAGTTGCTGGGTTGCAACAACAGGCAAAACTCAAGTTGAGTCAAGATACTTCATCAGCTCCATTTATCAATGGGTGTACTACGCAGATTGCAGGTGTATCTGTTTCTTTGCATTATTTGTTAGTCCATTCACCCTGTTCATAGATAGGCACTAGGGAGCACTAGGGTGTTTGAGCATTCCCAGCATAGCAGTGATACTGACATAGAAGTGTATGTGTTTGAGAAAGAGAGAATAACACAACAGTGCAAATGAAGTTTAACACCACAGTGTCAGTCCTGGACAGAGAATAGTCCACTAAACAAAAACATCAAGCTGACAGTGACTTGTGGTGAGAACACAACCACAGAACCACAAAAGATTAGAGGACCACTAACACAAACTCTGCAGCATCAGAGTGAATAGTAAGTGCACAAAATGTAAAGATTCAGCCGGACGTTAGGTGTGTAATCCACTCTGTACAGTACAAATACATTACCATGTCAGCATCGGTTCAGTGCTGAGACTGATCTAAAACCTAAACAATACTAGATCACTGGTGATCCTGTGGGGGTCTTAACAATCGTTAAAGTGCGCTAAAACTCCTCATCCTCCACACCTTCTACACAAGATTTTAGAGGCTTACAACTGTTTTGTGCTGCTACTTGGTGCCTCAGAACCAAAGCAGCACTTAAATCACATATTTTTGCTTGGGTGAATAAGTGTGCTTAAGAATTACTGTTTTTTTTTTGTTTACTCCAAAACCAACCTCCCACTTTAGTTAGCTAGACATAAAAGCAAAAAGAAAACACAGACAAAAAGAAGGTTATAGTACTGCAGGAAACTCGCCATTATCCTGCAGTGTTTGGTGGGAAGTTTTAGTTACACATCTATACATAATATTATTGTATACATTTTAAATACTGTTGAGAGAACACAAAGGCAGGAGACTGAAAGTAGCCAATCTGAGTGTTATTCATTTTTTCCTTGCTGCTGATTGGCTGCTGCCCTGTAACGCATCTCTGACAGATGCAGTCCCAATTCCCATTATATTTTGTAAGGTTAATGTAATAAACTTAGTTTAAAATGAAATTAAAGTGTTTTAGGAGCATATTTTGGGGGCATACTTACGGTTTAGACTAAAAAAATAGACCTTTATATGCATTTTTTATTTATCACATCAGAAATTCAAGTTTTTCATAATTCGCAGGTGCTCTTGGAACACAACCCCCTCGAGTTTCGGGGGTCAACTGTATATTAAAAAAATCATATTATTTCATTGCTAGGTACCTGAAGCCAATAATGGGACATTCCTTGCAGATGTTGCATTTGGCCTGATGTTTGGCTGTCTCTGCAGCTGCTACACGGTGAAGAACGGGGAGCCAGACCATGGACTGGGGTTCCAAACGCATCCAGTCAAGGAAGACTGAAGCCTCTAGCTCTGGTTTGTTGTTTGCCTTCAATGAAAGAACAAAATAATAAAAAATTGAGGATGTGGCAAGAATATAGAAAGGGTTTGAATTAACATGCACATCTGTATTCCCATGTAACAATTTTATATTCTCAGATTCAAAATGCAACTAGCTATTTAGAAAAAAAAACGCCTCCACTTGCTGATTTTTATCTTATATACATTTCTGATGTATTGATGTATACCTACACTGGTCGACTTACTGCTTGTCTGAGATATTGCAATGCCAGTTTGCATTTGAAACCGTCCCAAATATTACATTTACAGCCTTTAGCTGACCTAAAGGATTACCTACTAACCTAACCAAAAAAGTCTCCACCAATCACATGCTCGACTGATCCCCCGTCCATTATTACACTTCCTTTTTTTCCTTTTATCTAATGTGGTAGTCACATGTCATTCATATTAATTGTTCACATTTACAAGGCCTCACTGATTACATTTCTCCCAAATTGTTGACACTTTTGTTTGGATTCCAATGAACATATCATGAGACGAGTCACGTGACACGCAAGAGAAGCCAGAGTGAAGAGTGTTAAATGGTATATAAGCCCTGGTATGGAGGTAGCCATTACTCTGCCACTGTATCTTCATCCTACACAACATTTTCATTAATCTGAAATCGATTTCATGAATTTCCTTATGTGTAAATATTATATTAAATACTATAAATAGTATTGCATTTTTAGAAAGTGTCATTAAATAAAGGTTCAAATACTTGAACCTTTATTTAATAGGCAAAAGGACAAAGAAAAGATCTTCAGGGTTATCACTGACAAACTTAATTCTATTTCGTAAACATAAACAAATACCTGACACATACTCCAAACGTTGGGACAGAGGCACATTGAGAACTTGGTCAGTTTTGAAAGTGAAAATTTTGCCAATTCTTGCTGTATATAAGAACTGCTCAGCAGTGTGTGGTCGCTGTTGTCTGATTCTCCTCTTCATGATATGCCGGACATTTTCAACAGGAGACAGGTTTGGACTGCAGGTAGGCCAGTCACTCACACCCAGTCTATATTTACAAAGCCATGCTTTTTGAATGAGACCTGGAGCTGTGCTGCTAAAAACACTGAACATTTTTTGTCCTTTTGTCTGCTACGTAATGTTTCAAGTGAATTACTGAATTACAGACTTTAGCTTTTATTGCATTTTTAAAAAAGAGTTCCTTTTAGAACCCAGAAGTATTTATTCAATTAATGTATCACCTTTCTCGGTCTCACTTGTCTTATGTTCCTTTATCAGTTAATTTCAACACTGTAAAAACCGGTGTAATCAATTCTGTAGACCGATACCGAACTACTTGCGTTCATGGCTATACTTTTTCTTATTGGTTAAATATAGCCCGATTAAAACAAGGACATGATGCGTAGAAAAACTTGACTTACAAACTGAAAGCAGCTGCGTACACTGGGTTCAATGTTGCTTCCTCCAAATGATGCCACTTCACCCAGTTGCCTTGGAATCTGGATCGAGTCGTGAAGCATAAGGCCAAGGCGGCGCTGGTCACAGAAACCTGTGGCACTGGCGACTTGTCTAAACAGAACTAACAAGGATACAAGAGAAGAGTATGACTTGCGTAATTTAAATAGGGAGGAAAATTACAGTTCAAGTATGTTTAGACTACACGGACAGTTAAATAAATGAACAAAAAAAACATGATTGGTGATGACAGGAGGTCAATGTTTTGTTGCTCACTTGTGTATCAGAAGCTTTGCTTTGAAAAGAAGCTATTGTAGAGTAAATGGCCTGTCGCTACTGCGAGTAGAGGTCTCAATTGTTTGCTGCCCCTTGGGACCTTGTATGTTCACTGTGTGCAGGCCTCTCATCACTGGTGTGTGTGATGGGTCCCTACTGCGAGATCAGACAGCCCAACAGTGAAACCCTGCTGCCTTCTGTGGTTTTTAATAGGCCCCACATGTCAGGTGTGTGTGCAGCTGGCCCCTGGTCCTGAGATGGCCTCACTGCCATGGACATTGTGTGCTTGCCTGATTTCTGTGTCTGTTTTCTGTGAGGGCCTTTGCCTGCATAGTTTCCACTTTGATTCTGTTTTGTATCCTTTCCTACACAATCCAGTGTCCCATCCCTGTTTCTGCCCAGTGCGTTTCCTGTTTTTCACATCAAAACCTCAGCTACAAACAGATGCATTTACATCCCTGCATAAAAACATAACTTACATCTGTACTTATCCTCAAGATGAGCCTTGCAGAGGGAGATTATTCCAGTTTTGAAGGAGAGGGTTCGAATCTTTCCAGTTCTACCTCTGTGAATAAAAAAATAAACCAAGCACTCATTCACGCAGTTTAGCAGTTCTTCAATTGTACAAAGACACTAATGTGCAGACGGTAATGCTATCGAGTACCCAGTGCAACATTGCCACTTTTCCACTGTATTCATATCTGACTTGTCCGTTTAAGTGGAAAGGAATAATGGCACAATCTTGCAAAACAATAACCATATCATTAAGTTCTTAAAAAACAAGACAAAAAGACCAATATATAAAAAGTATAAACAATAAAAAACAGGTTTTAAAATGTAAAATTCGGAACTGCCATCAGGCCACTTTTCTATGCCTCTGCTAGACTGCTATGCAGTCTATGCCACTACGCATATATATTTATATATATATATATATATTTATATATATTTTTTAAAGGCCTGATAGTAGTGCTTACATCGCAAATGCAACAAATATGTAGCTATGCTGCAACTGCGGCTGTTGCGTGTTACGTTTCCCGACTCTATCCCAAGGTGAGCAAGAAAACAGGAATGCTTCCATTTTGCGTTTTGACTTTTTATTAACAAAATGGGACCATAAACTGGTTTGTGGGCAAACATACACTTGTTCAAAACAAGGAAAGGGGGTAAGTATAAGCATTCTTACCCCTGTCGTAGCAGTGGACCGACCATTCAAACCGAACTTAAATATCATCCCCCAAACACAGTCCCACCAATCACCAAACACCATTGCTTAAACCCCAACTAAACACAGGTGTTTCATATAAACACATCCCCACACATTAACAGAAATATAAGGATGACCCCTACCGGTTGTCCAGCCCATAACCCCCCCGACCCTTACACCAGGCTGCTATGCAGAGTCTATGCTGTTGTGAGGCCACTATAAAGTGGCTGCTTTACAGTCATTTATTTATATATTAGTGCTGGGCTGTTAACGGCCCGAGATTCTTATCGCCGCCCGCCCCCCCCCACCCGGACAGAGGGAGCTGGGTCTATCCAGCGTTTCTCAAACTATGGGCCGCGGACCGGTGCCGGTCCGTGAAAGGGTTCCTGCCGGTCCGCAGAGCCTCGCTTCTGCACCAATCAAAATTCAGTTAGATCAGGTCTGATCTCAGCCATGCTGTCACTACGTGCCCCGCCCCGCCCCCTCGACTTCACGGCCCGCCCTTGTTTCAGCATGCTAGAATGTTCAGCGTTCCCGACCCGCCCTTTGTCTCATTCACTCCAAACTGTTCACGGACACACACGTGTTATGAGAGCCACGAAAACAAAGGACAGAAACGGGCTCAGAAAACGCACTCTGAGTGTCTCTGTCAGCGTGTCTTCCTCGTTTCCACCGGTTAGTGGCAAGAAAGCAGACACACCCATCACATTAAAACGTTGATTTACATTTTTTTGTGCCAAATAATTCCTGTGGGTGAATAATTCCTGCAGCCCCAAAGCCTGACTTGACTGGTCCCCACAAATAAGTTTGAGTTACTCTGGTCTGTACTACGCAAGCTATGATGAATTTCACCTTGATATTTCAGTGACTTTTCGCGCAGGTTTTAAACCTGTCTTGGTGTCTTCGTCAGGGGGGGAATAATCTCGCGCGGTTAACGCCAAGATTACAATGAGATTAACGGTGTTAAAAAAATGTATCTATGCCCACCTCTAATTAATTTATTTTCTCCAATGATAACAGAATAAATTAAAGAGGTATTATTTGGTAGCATAGGAATTATACAGTACATATGCTCGCAAATAAATTGAAGATCTTATATTTTACATTTTAATCTTCATGCATTTTCAGCCAAAATAACAATTTTGACTCGATCCAACACTAATGCATGGCACTGTATTCCTGCTGACTAATACAGTAGCCCTCTCTGCTGTTAGACTGGGTGCTTTAACAGTGTCAATGAGTAGGAGTCCCCTATTATAAATACTGAACCGCAGTCTCTCTGAGCTTATGCTAAGACTTGCGCGTATAATGCAGCGTGTTATAACAGCAGAACCCCTGTAGGTGATTGCTATTTAAAGGGCGTGCTTAATTAACTTTTGGCTGGCGACTATGACCCATTAAGTTGTTAGCTGCTATGAGCGGCGAGTAAACACATCTGGTGGAGGGCTTTAAAAGGATGTGCGACAGATGCAGCGATTCCCTTTTCCACGCTTCCATTTAAATAATTCACCATGCCCTGACAATCGGCATCACAAACCACCTGCATCTTGTCTAGGCGCAGGAAGGCTCTCGCGCTCTCTCTTCTTCCATCTGTCTACTGTGCATGAGGAAGCCCACCACATTCGATCAGCAGAGTAACTATGGGAGGCCAGTCTGGAAGTGGAACAGATGCATGCTATACACAGTTTTGCTAGTATCTACTGTGTAACACTTTCAGCGGCAGACTTGTTTTTCACTCAGTAGTGTGAGTGCGTCAGCAATCACACTAGTGTTCTTCTGAAGTTTTATGATGATTATTATTATTATCATTATCATTTTTTATTGCACCTCTTCACCTCCTACAGTTTTTGAAATATGAGTATGGTTTCAACGTCAAAACGTCTGTTATAGTGTGTGTGTATGTATGTTTTTGATTGATTTGTCATTGGCCAAGTGTTGCTCATTTAAATCATTCATTTTTGGTCCAATCGCCTTCAAACAATTTCCTCAAGGATTAATAAAGTTTTCTGATTCGGAAAGTGCGTGCCAGAAAAGGACAAAACGTAAAACAAAAACATAAACGCCTAGAAACCATCACGGAGCAAAACACACGGCAGATTCATAAACAGTCTTCAAGCCACTAAAGCTCAGGTCAGTTCTAAAAAAGAAAGACGCGTGTCACTGTTTGTTGTGGTTTAATTAAACATAACCCATCTGTGAATGCGGCCTCTGAATCAGAAGATTCGAATCCATTGTGTGAGAAGATTTTTTTTAATGGTTTTTTTTGGGCCAAAACCTTCTTCAAAGCCTGGTTTTAGAGCAACCACACAATCACTTCGCATTTTCTCATGGAAATGCATCTAGTAAATCTTCAGATTTGTTATTTAGTAATTACTGATTCCCGTTTTAAGTGAATCCCATGTCAGGTTGATACTTACCCTGTGCCTACCCTGACTTGTGACCATGTGGGTGTTTTTTGTAATACAATATAAATTCATTTATTAAAAAATCATTATTGAACTGAATTGAAGTGTGAGTTTACAAAACATGGTGGACTGTGGAAGTCATGGTGGACAACTGCTAGACTGTGTTGATCTTGAATAAACCGAGACTCTCGAGGCTGTTGCGTACAGTCAGGGGTTCGTCCGGGATTTCCAAGGGTCCTAGTGGTCTAGATCCATGAGTGCTGGTTATCAAGGCCTCATCTGCAGCGACAGCTGCTGCATCGTCAGGCGAGGATCCGTGGCATCTGTCGGCCTCCCCATTAGTATGGACTGGCCCCACCCCTCTGGGCCCTGGCCAAAGGAGGGGGGTCAGGAGCTTGGCTCTAGAAGCAGCATGTCCTCACCTGCGTTTTCACAACAACGGTGGAGGAAGAAAAATAACTGAGGAGACAGGCCTGACACCTGCTCGCAGTGCAAGCAAGCACAGCGCCGCTCATCAATAATCGATCCGATTGCTTACGCAGGCGATGGTTGCCATTCTGGTTCCATCTGGAGCTGTGCCCAGACAACATGGCATGCTTGGATTATATGCCAATATGAAAGATGTTTATCCAGGTCCAAGAAGTGGATTGTTTTTTTTTACTTTATTATCGTTTTTTTTCCAATTTTCTCCCCAATTTTGTCATATCCAATTCCACCCACTAGCTAGGACTACAACCAAAACTTGGAGGGTGAAAGCTAGCATGTGTTTCCTTTGAATCACATGAATCCAGTCACAGCGTCTTTTTAAACTGCCACTAAATGAGTGTAATGGGACACTGATGCAATTGCCATCCTACCCACCCAGAGCCAGTTGTGCTCTGTCGCCTTGCTTTGTTGAACAAAGTTTCAAATCTGTCTTTATATTGGTGAACATGTGAACATTTTGTTTATATATAGCATGCAGCTGGTTTTGTTTTGTACCATTACATTTGTTCATATTATCTAAT
>JBBPDE010000040.1:9455049-9465207 GCA_037974605.1 Nannopetersius ansorgii | reverse complement strand
AGTTAGCTAAATAATGATTAATAATGTAACTCTAAAATCATAGGGGAAGGAGAAAAAATATTATATATTATAAATGCATGCATGCATGTAAAAACCTAAGCACTTTATTATTGGTTTCATTTTGTTAAACTATAGGCAAATTTATCTATTGTTAGACTATAGTAAAGTAAAAGTAAAAGTATAAACATTCTGCTTTACTGGAGGCCATGCCACTTCTAGTGTAAAAGTGTTAATAGTCTATTCAAAGCTGAGAGAAAGGAGCAGGCTACATGTTTCTTCACACATTAATTGGCTATATAAGATCACAAAAACAGCTCAAAAACAATTATAACTTAAGTGCTTAAGTGTTTAATTGTAATGGTTCATAGCTAAATCATCATTTGATTGTTCAAATCGGATCATAAGCCAGAATTAAACACATTTGGATACATTTTTAAAACAAAAATGAGTTGAATGTCAAATTTTGCATATAGTTTAAACTGTATAGCTGTATTATCTAAAGGCAGAATCCTCCGATGCTTAACATTTGAACAGTAATGTAGTTTTATAGTGTAGATGATCTGATGTCTGATTTCTTTGCCTTTGGTATTAAATTAGATTTGTCCTCATTTTTTCAGTCTATTTCGCTATACGTTGATTCTCTCATCCCTCTTATGACATTACCATATTCTCTGGGGAACACCACATGGTCGTGTTGTGTTGCAGATTGTCAGGGCCGGTTGAAGCGTAAGCAGGGTCATTAAAAATTCAAGTTGTTAGTTTTCCCGTGTTTAAGGAAAGTTTAAAGCCATAAGTGACACCAGTGTCAGCTAGTCCAGCTGCATCACATCACTATCACTCTGTATCACTGTGTAGATCCTGGTGCCAAACCAATCCCAAAGACTTCTCTGGAAGTCTCTTGTGATGCTTTGAGTGGCTGTTTCATCATCAAGGGCACTTTTTATGTCCATGTTCAGGGAGCTTAAGGGACCTTTTGCCTATTCAACATCTGCCACTGTCACAGTGTCTTTCAATCTTCTGTATCCCACAAAGAACGGGGTACTGAAGACGTGTGAAGCTGGAAATTTGTTTGAATCGCTTATAATAGGAAACATCTCAGAAATGCAAGAAGTTCTTCACATTGATCTTATCAGAATCTTACAACATTAATAGGGTGAATGGGTTCCACTTTTAAAGTGTGAAGTGTTGGCACAGGATGGAGGTTCTGTTAAAAGCTTTCAAATAATAAACAGATCCACAGACTGTTGGTCTCAGTTACCTATGACAACCAACAACTGTATTGCATTTTGTGTCAGGCATCGCTCCATGTAAAATGCTGAAAGGATTGGATCCTGAAGATCATCCAAGGTTAAGAATCCATCATGCCTGCATTTGGCAAGCTTAGGGGTCTTCTGAGGAGCTTAGGTGCTGTATACAAAGAGCAAAAAAGATTGTGAAAGAGATTCTTTGAAAATCCTAAAAGAATTTGCCAGAAGATTTCGTCTCCATGGGATTTGATTGGACATGTTCGAAACAACCCGCCCCCATTCGGTGTCCACATATCCAGCTTGATTAACAACCTGCCTAACATTTGTATGTATCGAATATGTCAGCTAAATTAGCCTCTCCTCTCATCCATTTAGTGGACGCATCTCGTTAACATGCAAGAGCCTTTTAAAGGGTTTCTTGCAAAGCTCTGGAGCAGATTACAGCCAAACCGCAGCCGAACAGTTCATAAAAACTCTTTTGCCCTGTTTTGTAAAACAGTTGTTTGGGGTGATTGCTAGGACCATATAGATTGCTGATTAACTGAAAGGAAATTATAACAATTGCGCTCACTTCCTTTTTTGAAATGCCACTGAACTGTGTGTACCGACTATTCAAATGACTAACAGCAACACTTCAGCCGGCTGAGTGTGAGATTTGTTTTGTCGTTTATTCTCTTTCCCTCACATACAAGACTGCCGTATAACGCTGTTGTGTAAAGACAGTATGGGCTCTTCTTTTTCATTTCCCTCATTTTTGGAGGGATCTCAGGCGTTCACTCGGTTGATTTCGTGCTCGTGGATTTTCATTAGCCCCATGGTAATTGTCTCTCACATAATAGACATATGGAAATTACAATGCCTTTCATCATTAGCAACCTAATTGCAAGCACCTTCCGGCTTCTTCTTCTGTAAATAAGTGATAGGATTGTAGTTTTTCATCCTTTTTTAAAGATTAGGCTCGACAAAGCGGTAACTAGGGTTGCAGATTTTTATCTTGAGATGTATTAATATGTTTGTAATGTCTTGCTTGCTTTTTATTAGCATGCTATTGTATTGTATCCAAAGCTTTTGCTGTTGGTGGGTGGAGGGCAGTTAAAGCTGTTTTAAAGTAATGGCCTTGATGTTTGTTTTTATTTTCACAGAAAAATGGAAGTTCTCATCAGCTTGAATGGTGGCACATCCTATATGACAAGTGCCTTCACAATCTCTGCCTTGAGTTGTGTAAGTGATTTGAATGGTGCCAGACTTGAAAAGGAAACTCGCTTTTGTGTGTGAAAGTGGACGACAGAGGGCTCTCCTTTGTGTGATTTGCATGCATATATAACCGTGTGCTTAATTAATCATTAGAAGTCGTAACTGTTGTCTCATCTATATCATTTTTGGATGATCAGTGCATCTCAAATTTACAGTACAGTTAAACATCCTTCATGATTTTTATATTTCAAAACAGTCTATAATCGATTCTAACACTGAATACTCAACATTAATAAAAATAGAATATGATACTTTTCACAATTCACAGTATGTAGCTTGTTACTGACATAAAATGTTAGAACAAAAAATAGCGTTGTCATATGTACAACTACTGTCAAAACTAGTTTTATTAGAAAATATATGATTATATAAGATATTTCTATCCAATAATATATTTTTTACAATAAACGAAGATTCAGGATTTTTCCCAGTATGTCCAATGTAAGATATAAGTAAAATTTTATCTCTTATGAGTTGAAAATTGTATCATTATCTTTCAGCCCTATCAAAAATCAACCTCATCTACTTTGTAGTTAACAGTTCATGCACTGCATTAAATCAAGTCAGATGTTATGCTCTCTTTAAAATGACAGTTGCAGTTAACTGCACTCTTTAACTGCTGATGAAAAACAAAGCCTAGACGTTATGCTGAAGCTCTGCAAGTTAATTTTTCAAGACGAAACAGTAAAAAGGAGGGGCGGAACTCTCAGTCCAAAATATTAGCAGTGTTATTAATTATTTTATTATCATTGTCTTTTGTGTTGTGTACTTTTCTGCCTATTTTAAATTCACTCTTGCAATAATCAGTCATTCTATCAATAATGTTATACTCTGTTATTCTTTTTCTTTTCTCTCAGTATTTACCTTTTGCAAAATTCATTCATTTTCCCACTGGTTCATGCCAGCTTTATTATTGCTTTTTTTTGCAACCAACGTTTTTATCTCTTATTTCTTTTACTCACATTTCCTTTCTGAATCTTTTTGACTACTGATATTTCTTTTAGCATTTTCTTCTTTTACAGTCATCAGACATTTTATAATGATAAAACTCTTCTTGCTGGTGAAGTTCTTTAAATAAATCTGACAAGAACAATTTATCATTTTGGACAAAAAATATTGTTTTATTCCTACAAACCACCTTAGGTGGCACTTTAGGCATGATGATCTAGAACTAGTTGTTGTGGCAACAGCCATCATAAATACAGAAATATATATATATATATGTGTGTGTGTGTGTGTGTGTGTGTGTGTGTGTAGGCTTGCGGATGTGGTTTAGGACACGTTAACTTATCAACAAAACAATCAACAAAACTTAATTATATTAGCCTTATTATATTATATTAGTGTGTGTACATATATACATATGTGTGTGAGTGAGATTACATATTTAAATGGATGTATGCACTAGAAATACATTAAATAACATGTCTAAATTTTTTTGCTCTCAATGTATTTCACAGCAAATGTGACACTGCTAAGGAAATTAAATGAAAAGTGACTGAAATGATTTCTGTCATTTATCAGTCAGATGGGTTGTTGGTAGTCATCGTAATCCTGGTGCTGTTGCTACTTGCGGCTCTGGCTCTGATGTGGTGGTTCTGGCCTCTCTGCTGCACTGTGGTGAGTGTCTCCACGAACATTATTGCTCTATATACAACCGTCCAAACTCCACCACATCACTATCTTCCTGCTCACAGTACAATACGTACTTTTGTCTTATTTATATGATGTCCGCTAGTTTCTACTCCTATTGTATTTCTTACTGCAAATTCAGTCTACTGGTGTTTTTGCAGAAGTGAGATACTGCAGCTAGTTAGGCCATGGTGAGTTTAGGCCCTTGGGGAGTAAAGGGAAGTCTTGCATCTGAAGCTTATATGTAGTACAAATGTGGCCACACAAACTGTTTGACTTCAGAGATATGCAGGAAGGCGGAGCAGTACAAAGCAAACGGCTTTGCCACATCCTGCACTTCCCTTTGATAAAGTCAAACAAAGTTCAGAACAAGGCTGTTTTAGATGTAACACTGCAATAAACCCTGTTCTGCAACAGTTCTCAGAAATGGTACACTTTCCTGTGAAATCAGTTTGTTGTTAGACCACGTTTATATCCGTGCGTTGGTTCTCTTGGCCCAGATCGAATCCACATTTGCATTTTTGTCTTGGTTTGCTTAGGGTTCATACTGACATATTTAACATCAAATCAAGAGATGTAAACTGACAAGAAGTCACTAGTGATAAAATATCTTTTAAAATATCCTTGTTAATCTTGGACCATTAGTAGTGGTGCAACGGATAAAAAAAATCACGGTTCGGATCGGATCATGGTATTAAGTCATGGATCGCATCACTTTTCGGATCAGCAAAAAAAAAGAAAAAAAGACAAATTAAGCTTTCCATTCATTTAAGTATTTTTGCTCATTAAAAACATTCAACTCAAGACTCATTCCACGCAATTATATAACGGCAATATAGGGCATAATTACAGTACAGTACTCTCTCTCTCTCTCTCTCTCTCTATCTGTCTCTCTATCTATCTATCTATCTATCCATCTATCCATCTATCTCACGCGTGCCTCTCTCTGTCTGTCTCTCTCTCTCTCTCTCTCTCTCTCTCTCTCTCTCTTTCTCTCTCTCTCTCTATCTATCTATCTATCTATCTATCTATCTATCTATCTATCTATCTATCTATCTGTCTATCTGTCTATCTATCTATCTATCTATCTATCCATCTATCTCGCGCGCGCCTCTCTCTGTCTGTCTCCCTCTCTCTGTCTCTCGTTCGTGACTTTTCCGGAGCGTGTGTCTCTCTCTCTCTCTCTCCCTCTCTGTATCTCTCTCTCGTTCGTGACTTTTCCGGAGCGCGCACCCCCCCCCCCTCCCCTCCACCTCCGCTACCGCTGACTATCGCTTGACAGACTAACTACGCGCACCATTCAGAGGAGCTTTTATTTTTCTTTCGGATCGTCGGATCACATGCGTGCCGAACCGTGGAGAGGGATCGGTTCGGATGACGGATCAACAGTGATCCGTTGCACCACTAACCATTAGTATGTTGTCCATTTGATCTATGTAGTCCTTCCAGCCCATATTTCGATATATTTTGATACACTAGACTGGGGACAGTAGTCAGTCAATGAATGTGTAGCTATATACAAATACAATTACAATAAATGTTTTTCAGAGTGAAATTAAGGACACTCCGGGAAGGACTGATCCCCTCATTTTAATGTTACTTCTTCAAACAAACGGCACTGACAAAGCAATAACACCAGGGTTTATGTTAATCAAACCAAACCTTCAAAGTGTGGATGCTCAGGAGTGTGTACATTTCTTGTACTTATTCAATTAATGACATAATTATTGACATAAGGCTGGGTTTACTTAACCTTTTTGGTTCTTCTAAAGCATTTTGCATGTGCAAAAGCACCCATAGCCGATTGGTTATCATGATAAATAATGTGCAATAATGAGATCGCCACTGAGCTGCCAGTGCTCCTGTTTGTTGTACTTCAAGGATGTGCACTGTTGAAGTGCAATATTAGAAGAGAAGACTGTTCAAATTAACAGCCAGAGACTAACTCAAAGTGGCCAAAAAAATTGCAAAATTGCGAGTTTTTAATGCCAGGGTGGAAGCCACAATTACTGTAAAAATGGGCACCTTACTGACAGCATGTGAGAAGACAAAATTGCACCCTCTTTTCATTTCTTTGGTTTGAAAAACTACTGTTTGAAATCAGTGTTTATAAAATCCAACTAATTTAATTTCAGAAGTATGAAAAGTTAGTCTAGAGCAGCTGCACAGTTTTCAAATAATTAGCATAAAGCTACAAAGTTGGAAAACACATGACAGTTTAGATACATCCAGAGTAATGAAGCTGTAGATGAATCTGGAATAACTCGGAAAGCGAAACAGTTGTAATTTTATATAAATTAACACATATTACAATGATACGTGTTTTGTACATTGTTTTGGACAGTATTGTGATTCTTGGCTCTTTCCTCTGTTCTGCAGTTGTCTTTATTTTATTATTTTTTTTAACAGCTAGACCATTTGGTTTTATTTTTTAATGGTATTACAGAGAGAGACAAATAATTTAATATGTAGGCTATGAGAAGTTTGTCTGGTTGTTTTTGTTTGTGTAAAAATGTGTGATGGTGGATGGGCAGCCTGGACGTTTGTGTAGTTAACTGAAGTCATTAAAAATGGCAGGTCGTAGTAACTCAAACATAAACTGCTGCAGGTTTTGACCACACACTTTCCATTTATTTTCTACATACACAGGTTCTGTTTTTCCTGCTTGTTTTGATGTCAGAATTTGACAAATCATAGAAGAAATATATCATCTATAAAAGCTCTATCATAAACTCAAAAAGTCAAAAATGAATGCAACTCTGATTACAAAAGGTATGAATTTGCACTTTCCAAATAATTTCTCCACTTGTTTCAATGAGCTACGAGTGAGAAATATGACACTGTGCTTTTGTTTACATCGGCTCTAACTGGGACTCCTAGGTGCTGTCCTCATTAATATGATAATCTATATACAAATGGTCTGTTTTGAAAGTCCGAAACTCATTGGGAATTTTACTCACACTTTTTAAATGAAAGTAAAGCAGCAACACTTCAGAGGCTTAACCAGAGGAACGATATACAGATGGCGTGCTTAGAAAAAGTCTACGCTTCTGGAAGCTGGCAAGAGGAGCTAGAGTGATCGGCGTCGCGGCGGCCCCCAAAATGATATGCGCCACCTCTCTTTGAGAACCTGGCGGGAGCTCGTCCAGGATGAGATGGAAGCATATTTTGGAAAACCAACAAAGGCATTAAAATGTAAACCCCCTGCAGCATGTCTGGACCAGACCCTGCTTGTCTTGGTAGAAGAGCTGCTGCCTCCCTCCATCAGGGACCTCCGGCAAAAGAGAAGGGCCATGTGTGCTTTGTTAATATTTAAACTCGCTCATGCCAGTTTTTCAGCAGTTAGATATATTCAGCAGCACCGAGCCACCCTCCCCCCAGCCTCCTCCCATTTCCTTTTCTCCTGCCTAGATTCACTGCACTGCCGGGATGGAGGTCACTATGAATGTGACCTGCTGAGATGTTGCGAGTTGAGCTTGATTTTGAGACTGGACAGGGCCAAATAATGTTCTTTGTGCAAAGCCAATATTTTTTTCACGGTTCATTGCAGAGCGTTACATACAAACTAGGGTCTAACTAGTCGTTCGAACAGATTACAGAATTACAGAATTACAGAAGATACTGTTGATATTTAGTTGGTTTCTGTTTAAGAAATTTGATAAGAGAACTGACAAACTAAACTAAAACAAGTATTTTGACTGTAACTAAAAGGTTAATTAGTCTTTTATAATTATATTGAAATGTTGAAATCGGTCAGGCCGCTATATAAAACTACACTCCTGTGTGTTTATTTTTCTATATTCCTGCAATTCCTCCTGGACTTGCTAAGATGTTTTCTCATAAATAGGTTAATTTCATGTTAATAGAACGACATTTTAATTTGCAAATATGCTACCTGCCACTTATCCGTGATCACTTTAAGCTGGGAAACAGCTTGACACAACATGGTGCATGGAGAGGAGAAACAGGACAGATTATAAACTCCAATTGGACAATTATCCCAAAGCCATATGGGGATGTTGTCCCGGCAGCATCCAATTGGTTGGTTCTCCAGCGGTGGCTTTTAGCCGCTCGGGCGAGTGTCAGATGGCTAAGTATTCAGTTGGTTTTGCATTTAATTACAGTACTACTTTATATTTGTTTTCTGTGCCACATCTGTCCGTCAGGTAGTTTGAAGGGCTAACAGCCCAGCATGTCATTTGTGTAATGCCTTATTTATCCCACAATATGTCGGGGAAATATAAATCTGCTGCTTAATTACTCAATAAAACAGCTAATCCTTTAGCCGAAGGTTCTCCCTAAAAATATGTTAATCATTGCTATGCGTGGCCCCCTCTGACAGGCGCTCATGGATTTGCCAACAGTCATTTATGAGTCAAAGAGCAATTAATTAACTCTAATTGATCATTTTCCATTATTATAATGACAACAGTGGTGTAATGGTATCAATGTGCTTTAATGTGAATAAAACAGCTGTTCGAACTATGATATGCGATAATTACGAAGCGGTTTTCCGAAAACTAATTTCCTAAATGCATAACCTGCAAGCAGTGGCCTATCCATCTTTCTTGAGTAATTGAGCAAGGCCTGCTCCTTGCTTTGGAGTGCCTACGCAAGGAAAAGAGTTAAAAGAATGACTCTTCGCTGCAGGGTAGTTTCCAGATGCTGTTTAGCCATGAGAAAGCTGACCTAGTTCTTGGATGTCTGCAGTTATTATTGTCATTTTGCTATACTTATTATTGTTTACATGATTAATTATGTAGTTATGCAATAAATTCACAGTGTATGTAGGTTTTAATCTATACTTCAGACTTTTTCCAGTTTGTTACTATGTCCAAGAATAACAGAAAAAGTTCAGAACGTATTTTTCTTACTGCACAATTACAACTACAGTCCTCATTTAACTACTAATACAATACGGCAAACAGACCAAAAATGTATTTTTACTCCCTTATTTCAGCATTTAACCTGCTGTTCGACTATAAAAGATGGGATCAAGCCCTGGCGATTCTGCTACTTAGTCAAAATGCCCCAGTGCTCCATCCTTTTACTGAGTCAACTAAGTCAACTGAAAGTTTATTGAAACACATATACACACACACACACACACACACACACACACACACACACACACACACACACACACACACACACACACACAAACAGTTTGAATGTGAAATGTAAGTGTTCTGCTTGGACAGCAGATGTATGGGCTGAAATGGGCTGTAACTACCTTAAGAGATGGAATTGATGACAGAATTAATGGTGTTATTAAGTCAGGGGGAATCATAACCCAATATCTGTTATCAGATCTTACTTCCTGAGAATTGAAGTCTCAGTTAGTGGGAGTTTTCACATACATAGGTCCTTTTTATTCCTTGTTTTGTTACTGTGTCTTTAAGACTGATCAACACTGATCAGCCATAGCATAAAACCACCTGCCTAATATTGTGCTAGTCCTTCTTTCTGGCGCCAAAAAGACATCTGAAGGTGTGTTGCGGTATGTGGCACCAATCTGTGTTGGACTGTGTATTCTGATGACTTTCTGTCATGGCCAGCATTAACTACATTACCTGCAGCTCGTCTGTGGGATTGGACCAGCTGGGCTAGTCTTCACTTATCAGTGAGGCAAAGGCATCGCTTATCATGAGGCTTTTTCCCAAAGACGAGTTGTCCTTCCGTGGAAGGTAATCATTAGCCATGATGGTTTATTCTGCTGGTGTCTATGCATGCAGAACAAAATCACATAATGTACAGCACAGCAGAGTTTTAAAGAATATAGAACCATTTAAATCAAGAAAATTGGAGATATTACTTAATTTATTATGGTAACTGAAACATCCTTTATAACCTCAAATGTGAAGCTGCAGTCTGAGTAGACAGTTATGTGAAAAGACATTGGTTTGCAGAATGTCACAGAAACCACAAATCCACATGTAGACTACATGGACTGGGGAGTGAAATTAGCATTTCAAAACTTTAACAATGTTTATATGATATTCATATCTCCCTTATGGTCCAGCAG
>JBBPDE010000040.1:9437069-9447572 GCA_037974605.1 Nannopetersius ansorgii | reverse complement strand
TTAAAGCAAAAATCTATGTAACACATTTCCCCATTCCATAAATATTGTTGGTTGATAACATTTTGGTTGATATAGCTTGATATGATCTGTACAAAAAAGTGTGAACAGATCATATCAGATCATATCACTGCTCACAAGAAGTGATGGATATACAGTAAACCCAATACAATTTTTTTTTCATCGTTCTTCAGCACTTAAAATTGATCTTGCATAAGGTAAAATAGAGGGATGGTGAATTTGTAGATAAGGAGACAGTCAGAACTTCATGTCCTCGTCTCTTGATTGTATCCGTCCCCTTTGTTCAAGTTGTCTAAATGTCGACTTTAGTTACCGCATATATTAAGCCCTATTAAATTCAGTCACAGTGTAACACACATCTTATTAGCCCTGCTTGTCTCTTAACGGCAGTTCTGTAACGAGGAGGAGTTTATTTCTAAACAGTAGATCGAGAGTAGGATTCTTTTCAGTTTGTGAATCCGAGGCCTCATCCTCACATAACGACGTGCAGTTGTGTGTGTGGGGGGGGGGGTTTGGGGGTGCGTATCTCCACAGCCCAGTATGACAGTGTCTTAATTTACCAGCCATCGGTCACGTAAACAGTGCGGCGGGAGCGTTTTAATTAAGCGACTGTGAGCGGGCAGGACGACAGCGCCCAGCTCTTGAAGGATGCCATTAGAGGAGGGGGTGGACAGAGAGGGGGTGAAAGAGGAAGTAAGGACGGCTGCGCTGGCAGAGGCGGAGAGCATTTGGGTGGAGGAGGGTAGCGAAGAGAGCGGAGAGGGAGAGATTAAGTCGCTGGGCTGGCAGGCCCAGTCCCTCAGGCCGCAGACACACATGGCCAGATTTAGCCGTGGCAGCGTTTAAGAGCCTGGATCAGGGGTGAAAGCGGCGGCATCATTGCTCACTGACAACACTGGACTGTTTGCATTGCCCCCCTCCTGAACACACGCACACCACCCGCCCCCCAACCTAAGAGCCAAATGAGTGAGAGGACTCAGGTCCTAATGAACTAGCCGGAGCAGTATGAACTGCGGCTGGCAGCGAGGAAGCCGCCTAATGAGTGTAGCCGAGCTGCTGCGGCTTAGTACCGCAAATACAGTTTGTGGGACAGTGCCGTCTCCCATCGTTAACCGTTAAAAGTGAAGAATTATTGCTTTCACTTTGTTACGCCATTCAGATACAATTATGTAATTACATATTTAATTGCACTGTGGCATGCAATTTATTACTTGTATTTTATGTTCTGTTTCAGTAGCTTTTTTCATCTGTTTGTCAACAAATGGCAAAAACAGCAAAAATGTAGGTGTTTCTTTTTTCTTTCCAAAACAACTTTTCATTGCATTTAAATGATAATATATTTTTCTACATATTAACAAAATGATTGTATCTGTCAAAAGTTTTAAATGAACAGGATGTCTCTGGGGGTTTATTTCAGCACAAGTTACGAGTAAAAAAATAATTAGTATTGAGAAACACAGTGCTTTTGTTATTGCTGCTGCTAATTGTGAAGGTTGAGGTGACTAATATCAATAGCACTAATATCAGTACCATGGACTCTTTGTGATTGCAAACTCACGTTGTGTATTTTAGTTTAACATTCTTAAGAGTTATCTGCGTTGTTTGCAGTGGATAAGTGGATGATGAAATTGCTCAATTAGTTTATGATTTTTTTTTCCCAAAATCCCATTATAGTCTTTGTCATGCAAATGAATTAGCATCAATGTAGTGATTAAACTGAACAATCTACTGGGTCTTTATAATAAAAAATAAACAGACGCAAAAATGGGGAGCAACAGAGTAACAGAGACTAATGATTGTTGGTGGATTTATTACTGGATGTGTATTATTTGAGGACAAACAGCATTAATATCTCGCTGTTTTAAATGCGCTGTTAAGTGGTGAACTGAACGCCCTCATCCGCATGTACTAAAAGGGGAAGAAAAAAATCTGGCAAAATGGTATTAGGTTGAAACGCATCCTAGATCAGAGAGCATGGGATTTCTAATTAACAGGGTAATTGGAATTAAACCCAGTGCGTCACAAATAATGAAGCGTTCCCAGCAGAAGAAAGCCCTTGTTTGCGCATGAGGAGACTTGAAATGGCCGGCAAAGCGCAAACACAATTACAGAAGTTTGCCTTGTGCACCTTTTCGCGCTCTAAGTCAACCTTCACCCTTGTCGTTAAGTAGCTGGTGTGCAAATGCTGTTATTGAGGAGTCGTGTTGGGGGCACGAGAGGGAGCTTAGGGGGACAATAGTTGCTGACCAGGCTGACCGCTGCTGACCGGTGCGCCTCCTCTCTCCCTGCCTCCTCATTAGCGGCTATCAGCGGATGCTCCTGTTCCCCCTAACAAGAGGCTGACAGCTCCATTCAGCCGCCGCCGCCCCAGAGGAGAAGTGACAGCTTTAACAGCGGCAGGGTCCTGCTGATTTCCTGAAATGGCCCCTCTTGCTCTTTGAACCAGATTAGTGATCCCCCCCTCCCTATTATTTTTTCCTCAATATTTGGGTACGTGAAGTGCGGAAAAGTAGGGCAGATGTCCGTGCGGCTGGTCGCGAATTGGCTAATGTCTGCTGCGTTAAGCTATACAGGCTCTACAAGCAGCCAGGCCTGCTGGTAACAGGATTATGTGGGGGACCCCAGTGAGGGTTTTGGAGGGGTGGTGCCTAGAGGAAGGGATTGTTGAGAGAGCCAAATAGGAGGGGGGTGGGGGGCACGAGTCTGTGATGGTGGTCTCAGGCTGCTGAGATCCAAGCAGTGGGGGCCGGCTCATAGAGGAATTGCTGATTTTAGCATTTTAGGCCTGTAAAATGCGGAGCGTTTAACATATTAGATATTGCGGCCTCTTTTGTCTTTTCATACATTAGACGCTATTAACCTTAAGCGCTCACATTGTCTTATGGTCCTCAGTCCCGGAGGCTTATGTTAGATTTCCATGCGCTTTAGAATCTACTCTTATTAATCTGGCATATTGATAGCAGATAAATCGTACGGCAACATTGATGTCTGAGAAGCATTTTATATTTGGATGTCATCTCTTTATGATGTCTTTCTTTCAGCCTGTTAATCTTCTTTTTAAGATTCCTGTTGGATCGCGTTTTATGCTTTAGCAGATTTAAACACTTGATTTGATCAGTTGCAACAAAATGCAATCTGGAAAAAATCTAAATTTATTGCTGCAGATGTTTGCAGGGAGTTTTTATTTTTGCTCTTTGAGCTCAAGCAGTTCAACTATGTTACTGTGTTTGTGATGCTTAACAAGGCCACTAGCCTCTTTGTGATTAGGTGGGTGGGTTGGTACCTGCTCACTTAAGCAGGCCACTCTCATGGCCCCGTGTGTATCCCCTGGCTGCCCTGATTGAATCAGAATTTGTGTGTGTGTGTGTGTGTGTGTGTGTGTGTGCGCGTGCACAAGCATGCACGGATGTGTGTTGGCGCGCACGCATGCATGTGTGTTTCATACTGGCCACCACGATAGCCATGTCACTGTCCACACCGTTTCTTCATCACCTATTAAAATCAAAAAGCCCCTCACAATGAGATCTCGGCTGTAATTAACTAGCATTATTGTTAATGTCAGCTTTTCCAAGAGCCACTTTGTCGCGTGCATTTCTGTCTCCATGTGTGACAGACCTACATGGAAATCACACAGGGAATTAGTAATGTATTATAATGCACTCCTACCCTCGTCTGATCAATTTGAATTTTAAAGTGATGAAGCTGCATCCCGGTTTTCATTTTTTGCACAGCGTAGAATTTTATATCGGCCTGGACTTTGTAATGGAAGGTTTTATTACATAATAATTGACTATTATTAAGGCTGTTAGATGAATTGAGTATTATAAGACAGTTATAATGTAGTCTAATAATAGATACAAAACAGAAAAAACATCTAATGAAAATGTAAAAATACAGAGTCCAAAAAACCTGATTTTATATGATTGTATACTATATGTATTTATATATGTATATTCCCTGATAATATATGATATTTATATAAATATATACATTTTGAATAATCTAAAAAAATCAGTATTATGTTTTCTTCTTAGCAAGGCTTTTTGTATTGATTTCAGTTAACAGGAGCACATTTTCAACCCTTCCAGCACCACATACTGTGGCTTAATCAGCTTGATTATGCTAATTTGCTTTATTATGCAAATTGCTGAGACCTTTTTTTAATATTTGAAACTGATGAATGAACTGAAATTAAGTGCGTTTTTTAAATCTGTATTTGACAGTAATTAATTGTGCTCATAAAAGCATTACTGTTGCCACTTTACGTGTGGTGTGGGCATGATATTTGCCACCATAGGCACTTGGTGGTTGGCTGCGGAAAGCAAGGAAACACACACACACACACACACACACACCCGGCCCCCTCTTCAAATTTTACAACAGAACTGTGGCATGGAGCTCTTAAAGGACCCACTGTGGACAAAAAGTCAGGCACATGTTTGGTCCAACATATGTGTGTGTATGGATGGATGGATGTGTGTGTATATATATAAATATGGCAACTATAAAAAAAATGCATTGTGATTAATCGCAAGTTTTTTTACTATTAATTGAGATTAATCATACTGTTATTTGCGAAATGTAATTATTAATTCAAAGTGTATTGCGCACTTGTATTTTAAAAGTACTGCTCTATGAACAAAAGTACAATAACATTTGGTTTACAAACATTTTAAACAAATGAGGGTTTTTTTTTTACCTGCTGTGTTACTTTAAAATCTCAACTTAAACATTATTGTAATCAAATCAGATATAAAACCAAAGCTAGGCATTCACATTTTATCTAGCTTGTTATAGAAAAACAAGTTCTCCTCAAAGTCCAGAGCACGGAGGGGCAGAATCATTATAGCAGCTGCAAAGGGGGACCAACTCCATCTGAAAGTCTCTGCATCTGAATGCGGTTTTATTTAAGTCCCTGTTGGTGTAATTGTCAGGTGTCCCATTTCTTTTGGCCATATAATATGGGACGCCTGACCCAAGCAAAAACCAGCCCAAGCAAAATAAGCAACTTTCAAAATAAAAGGATTTAAAAAAGCACTAAATGAACACACCCTAAATTAATTGTCAGCATTGTTCTCTTGTTCAGTCGTTATTTTAAAACTGTCCCTTCATCCATGTTTCTGCCTTAGATTTAAATGTTTTATCATATGGGCATTCATGCCAAACACAAAAGAAAAAAAAACATCACAACCTCCTCACTGTCCTAGATCTCCAGTAGGTTGACCTGGAATAGTGCGATATGCAGGAAAATATGTAAATTTCAATCAATATGCCGTTCATCATCATAACGGATGGCTGTAATGCTAATGGTAACAGTTTCTAATCTAACATAATGACCTTAATGATGATGTCAGCCTTAATGAGTTATAGGTCATGCAGCTTCATATATCATTAACGAGTCAAATACTTTTATTTGATGCACAAAGAACTTCAGGTCTTCGACGAGGAAAGGGTGACATGCAGACATTCTGCCATGGAGGGGATAAAAAGATGGCAGTCTGGGTAAAACGGCATTGTTTACCTTATTTTGTTTTTATCACAGTCGTCTGGCTTTGTATCTGTGAGTCTCTAAACAAATGCATGTAAGTAGTTGAGAATCCCACTCTTGTGTGCACAGATGCAGACCCGTTCTCGTGGTCTTATTAGTTTTAACCCATCAGATGGGCCGAATGTTTTTTTCCCCTTTGAACAAGGAGCTGTTGAGTCTTTTCCCATCCAGTATCTAAACATAGACTCGCACCTACATGAATACATGCATTTTGTTTTTTATACAGTATCAGAACATACATTTTTCAATATATATGCCATATGAGTCATATTTATATAGTCCTTTTCCAGTTTTAAACAATGAAACATTGAGCTTTTAATGTAGGAAAGGCTAAAACTCAAGATAATCTTTGCATGTAATCCCTATTTTTTTCTGGTTTTCCTGCAATGTCCTGAAAATGTTTGTGCTAAAAATATACAAAAGCACCCAAACCACATTATACCGTCATCGGACTTCCCAGTAAAACTGTTGGGATTTCTGTTTGTGAGATATGTTCTGAGAAAAGTTATGTTTTTTTGTTTGTTTTTTGGTTGTTATTCTTGAATGATTTTTAGAATAAAGTGCACCTTTTAGATTCTTGTCCACTTCAGTTATTATGAAGGAAATATGGAGATACGGTGACCACCCTTTATGAACTCAAACCTTATTCTCCACCTCTCTGTCTCCTTAAATTAAGATGAGAGAAACTCTCTGCGACTGACATTAGCACTAATTAAGACATAAAACTGCAACCAGCAGGTTTCTGAAGGTTACTCTGTCTATACCGAAGGAAGCGATAAAGGATGAAGCCGCTGATGACATGTGACGCTTTCACCAGGCCCTGATGCAAACTACCACTAATGAAGGCTCGGAGTCGGGGGACACAGAGACCTTAGACGGGAGTCAGTGTGTGCGTTGAGCGTGTGTTTGAGGATGTGCTGGGTTTCACTGGGCCTAATGAACGGCAGCAGAGGGATTATCACCCCCTCGTGCTGGAATAGAATGAGGTGGTGAACAGGGTGTAAGGGGGTGGGAGAGCAAAATATTTTGACATTTTGCAGGGCTTTAATCAAGGTAATAGACGAATGGCCCGAAAAGGTGCCTAGTTGTGTTAAAACTTCTTTTCTGCTTTGAATTGATGCTAAAAATTGAAGATTCATTAACGTCATCAAAATGAAAATTAGGGGTCATTTTAAGTCCTCAGAACAGTGCACCTTAAATCTTGTAATAAACTGAAAATGCTTTTATGAGCCCAGCTCTAATGAGGCCATCCAAGAAGAACTCTGTGATTTTCCCCGAGTGCAATGAAACACACTGTTGCGACCATTAAGTGAAAATATAACAAACCTGGCACGCGAGCCAAAAAAACAGTTTTCATTACCGTCACTTAGCTGTTGGATAAAGATGAAGACAAAATTAAGCCTTTCTACAACACAAAACTAGCCAAATGTTATGATAGTGTCAGGTTTTATATTGCGTTCAGAGAAGCTGGTTCATTGGCAGGGGATCAAAGAGGAAGCATCTGCAGCGAGTGCCCAGAACCTGCACACTGTAAAATATAAAGCTGAAACACCAGCAGAGGAATTAAGTAATCATGCATCACCCTGATTTGAAATGATAGGAAATGATATAGGAGGCAAAAAAAGAGTCATGCATAAAACATACTGCCCACCAATCTATTTCAAATAAAGCATTTTTGACATCTTGTGCTGAGAAACACTTATTTAAAGTACATGGAGAGCAGCAAAGTCATTAACATATATCCTGCCTTAACTTTTGTCATGTCAGTGTGAGTTTGAAACGGGGGTAATCATATCACTGGCCATCCTGTGTGAATTTAGCTTTTTGGTACATATGCAGATGCTCAGGAGTTCATAAGGCTCATATTGATGCAGTCATTTTAAATGCAAAGGGCTGTATTCATATTTATTGATGCATTCATCTATCTATCTAACTTTGACTGTTAATTTATTTGCATATATTCAAATTCTAGTAATTTGCCTCAAGCAGGCTTTGGTCAGCATTGGTGCAAATGAATGCATCAACAAATAAGATATTTTGCATGTATATATTCAATATCTAGGGCAGTTTCCATTTGCACCAGAGGGGGCGATGAAACTATACTTCTTTTTCTCACAGAGTTTGAGAGTAAGTTCTGAAAATGTCTACATCTTTTATTTCAAACTTTGTGGTTGTTGCTGTAGTTCCAAGCTAAGGTAGAGCTCTAGACTCCACCAGACAGCCTATTTTTTACCCTGGTTCTGCCAGTTTGAGGCGCAGTAAAGAAAAAAACGTACTACTTTCTTCGCTACTAACTGATGAATCAAGACTTCGTTAGAACTTCCAGGCCTGGAGTTTCAGAATAGCAGACCGAATGCTCATGCTCATTAAAGGAAAACACTACATTCTTCTCATGAAGACTATAGATAAGTATCAGTGATTTTGTTTCATTGTAGTAAATTAGTATATTTCTGAAAAAGTCATCTATTTATTATAAATGTCGTTGGTAACAAGAGGTCAAATGTATGGGTATGCTGCAACTCCAGCAGCTTCTTTCACCATGAGCAACATGAGGCAATCTCCATCCCCTTTAGTGGTGTTACAATAGTCTGTTAACAACGGTGTGTGCATTCGCCAAAGTACACTGTAGACTTATATCCATGTTAGACGACTCTAGCGGTTGCCCTGCCGGTGGCCTGGTCGCTGTGGTGGCAGCGGTACAGGTCAACCCACCTGGGAGGGAGACAGCTGCCTCGCCAGCATCCAGCGCGTGTCAGCCCTAATGACTCGCAGCTGACACCTCGGCCCAGCCACTCGCTTTAGACTGGGATGTAGCGCATTAGAATAATTACTCCCTGTCATCCTCCATTTAATAGGCGCCCCTCCCCCTGGTTCACACACACACACACACACACACAGAATCATACTCTCCTCGTTTGCACACGCACATACACATACACACACACACATATACACATACTGTCACTGAATGGGGGCATCAAAGCTGCAAGCAAAGGCCCTCACCCCCCAAGTACACACACCCCGCCCCCTTGTCATTTGCCCTTAGCGGAATAAATAGTATTTGCAAATTGCATTTAAAGAAAGTGACTGGGAGATCTGAGTCTGAAACCCCCCGTCTGTGTTTGGTTTGAGGAGAGGACAACACACACACAAACACACACGCGAGCTCTCGCACACAGAGATGCACAGATAGAGACATTTGCAGTCATAGGAAGGCCAGTCTGAGGAAGCACCTCATTATCATGACATCTGCATAGCTGAATACAGACTCGCTGCCTTCTGAGGCTGTGGGGTCTCTGCCATGTTCGCCGCGGCCCACAGTGAGCTGTGAAGCCTGTGGATAGGCCAAAGAATTGTCGTTCTCGAGAAACATGAAAACATTTTCGCAGTCGAGTCATTCTTTTTGCGCCATGTTAGCTTCCTCTTCTTGATGGTGTCTGTTTCTTTTGCAGACACAAAGCCCCTAATAATGAGGAGAAGCGCACTCAGCCTGTCACAGCTTTATTTTTGCTTCATATTTGTCATAGTGGACCAAGGCTAAATTATCTGTCTCTTCTCTTTTTGTTTTGCTGTACTGAGAGTCTCAGCCTTGGCCGATTCGCTACCAAAGTTTCACATAAATGCTTTGGATTTGATGTCTAAGCAGTTAACACCCATCTGTGAGCAAATATTTATCCCAAAATCGTTAGGGGACAATAACAGACGGTAGCACAGCCTACCTTCGTTTGTGGTATTGAAGTAGGAATGAGGCTGTCATGTCTTTTAAGTTAAATTGTTTTCTTTACATGAATCATCCAGGTGAGGGCTTTCTCCAATATTATAGTAAGAACTGTTATTATTGGTCATATAGGATATTCATTTAAGCAATTTATTATAATAAAGGTGTTTAAGGTTCAGTCTCCCACTTCTCTTCTGAACCTTTACTGTATTCACCCAAATACAGTGTGTCTCTTGTTCATGCTGGTCCCATATTGTAGCATAATTCATCACAACTTAACAACCATCAAAGCATTAACTGTGCATTAATGAATGATCAGCTTACTTTGTATCTTAAAAATACTGGCCTTCCTAAACATCATCCATCATGTCATTCCAGTCAGTGCCAGATTCTCTGAATCTTGGATTGAAGTGTAAGGAAGCACCTCATTATCATGACATCTGCATAGCTGAATACAGACTTGCTGCCTTCTGAGGCTGTGGGGTCTCTGCCATGGTTGCCGCAGGCCACAATGAGCTGTGAAGCCTGTGGATAGTCCAAAGAATTGTCGTTCTTGAGAAGCATGAAAACAATTTTTACAGTCACGTCTTCCATTAATGAATGACCTTGCGTCTTAAAAATACTGGCCTTAATAAACATCACTCATCATGTCATAGCAGTCAGTGCCGGTTTCTCTGAATCTTGGATTGAAGTGTAACAGTCCTTTCCCACCTCAGAAACATCACGAGTTCACTGTGTACCAGCAGTTGAACAGTTTTATTATAATAAAATTCAGGCAGTAACCTTGTCTTTCTCTCTCCCACCACACATATTTAGCCTCACCATCAGTTCTATGTTCCACTTTGAAATATGCCAAGATATAGGTGGATATCTGGCTTTAGGATCTAATTTATCTTCAGGGCTTGTTTGTCAATACTTTATACAGCTGCAATGAAAACGGTAATTTATGGTATGTGTCATCAAAGGTAAAAACAAAAACCTGAAGGTTAGCAGCAGTGTCTTCAAAACAAGCATGCAGTGACTGCAAGTGGTCTTTAATAATATAATTATGATACTGCAGCATGCATGCATATGTGGATATGTTGTGTTCCCCCACCCTTGAGACTCTCATGTTTTTGCATGAGTGTTACTGCCAAACCTTGCGAAAATTCACTATGGTTTCCTATGGTTTTTATGCAGTAACCATAGTTTTACTATGGTACCCCATGGTACTTTGGTA
>JBBPDE010000040.1:9393031-9403583 GCA_037974605.1 Nannopetersius ansorgii | reverse complement strand
GCGGTCTTGGGAATCGAACCCAGACTTTCTGGTCGCAGGGCGAATGCCCTAACCACTAGGCTACCAGCTGCCCCTTTAAAGGGGTTTTCCACAGATTCTTGAAAACTTTTGGCCCAAATCAGTGGTCGGGATGTAAAGAAAGTAATTCGTAGTGATTTGGTGTGAAATCCTTAAGTGCAGTTAAACCAGATGTTCCATTTCTTTACAGTGGTGGTGAAAGAAAAAGTAATGGTTTACAGTGTCGACAGTGAACCTACATGTCTGATAATGGGACTGTGGTAAAAGTACATGAGTACATGTGTGTCTCTGATTAAAACTATGTCTCATGGCTACAGTAAAACAACACTTCAGTCAGCAGACGACATATTCATCCATTTAAAGACTATGAACTCTTACTTGATTCAGACTTGGGAGCATTCTACACAAACTACCCTGGATGACTGTGTTTACATTTTGATTTAATTATGCAGACTTTTCGAAAAAGTGGAATTCCCCTTTAGCCCATTAAAATAAAGTACAGAGAACATGTCCAACAGCAAAAACAGCGGCTGAATAATCCTCGGCGTCTGCCCACATTACACCAGGCTTCATAAAATATGAACCACTGCCCCCTTCCCCCGAGACATTGTTGATCTCCTGGTATGTATTGAAGTCAGAGACAATGCAGAAATCCCAAGATGATTCTTCAATACACTTCTGTCGCTGTGATTTTCTTCCGTAGGTGTGAAAGGAGAGGATGAGAAAATGGTCAGTTTGACCCTGCCGGACAGGAAGCTGGCAGTAACAGGATTTTTTTCTTTCTTCTTTTTTCTTCTTCCTCTTTATAAATGGCCATATGGGGGATGTAGCAGCAAGAGATTCCGACACGAGACAAATTGTTCTCCGAAACGCAATGCCCGTCTGGCTTCCTCAGGCAGAAAATGAGGAGGAGAGAAGAAGCGGGGGATTAATTTATGCACGGCGAAAATGCCGGGCCCCACTCGAGTGCCCAACTTTGTCGTCTGTGCAAAAAAAAAAAAAAAAATCAAAACCATGCAAAGGCATCTTTTAGTTGCGAGCCATTGAGTCAGGAGGAATGGAGGCGTTTATTGTTACTGTCTGTACAGGCCACGAAATATGTCTCAATTCACGTACTGCAAATGGAGAACGAATGATTGAGATTCTAGGAGATCATTAGCTGTGTCTCATTGTAGCTCTAATTGTGCAAAAATGGCTCTGAGAAGCAAGCAGCCATGGCAGCCAGGGTGCAGGTGTGATGCCCTTTGTTGGTAATTGCAACAGGTGCTACTGAAGGTCTGAAGAAACATTCCGGTGTGGTCGACATCTGTGCCATACAGTGGATTACCATGGACCATCATTTTGTTCCATCGTCATCAAATACTATAGATAAGTAACTTATAGTTAAGTGAATTAACAATTACACAAATGCTAGGTGTGCATTATTCCACATAGTAGAGATGAGTAGTATATAAGCAATGTTGGTATAAGTAGTGATATTCACATGGTAAGACTATTAAACACACTAAGATATTACACATAACACCCAATAAGAAACCTTCACATGATACTGCACATGGTAAGAAATTACCCAATGATAATGTTAACATTGCACAATATTGCACATAAGAGTAAGATAATAATGCAATCGTAAGCTAATAATGTTTGAGCACCCGATAAGAACATTTCACAATATTGGACATAATGATACACACAATGATAGTAAGACACGTTAGCAGCCATTATTGTGGGACAGTCATTTTTACATGGTTTTAAGTATGAAAGTGACCATTTTGTCATACGTGAACACCACGAAATTCTTCCTCTGCATTTAACCCATTCACCAAGTGAAGCAGGGGGCAGCCATGAACACGGCACCCGGGGAGCAGTGTGTGGAGACGGTACCTTGCTCAGGGTACCTCAGTGGTGCCTAGCGGTCTTGGGAATCGAGCCCAGACTTTCTGGTCGCAGGGCGAATGCCTTAACCACTAGACCACCCAAATGCCCAACGAAGTATGTTTTCATTTTAGACCATTGATTTTTTTTTTTTTATCAGTTCCAGTTTTGTAACTGTTTCATTTATGTCCCAGAGGTAGAGAGAGATATACTGTAAATATATTGTATTCTTATAACAAGACTAAAGTTTATTTATTCGCACGCTTGTATTCTGAATGGAAAAGACCTGAATGTGACACTGAAAATTCGAAAAGGTGGCAAATAAGCAGCAAATTTTAGATGTAAGCAGACAGATGAGTCTAACTGGATTGGTGCTTATCTAGATAGCAGCAATGATATAAAATGTTCAAGATGTTATTCTCTAAAATCCTGGTTTAGCTGTGTTTTAAAAGAGGCACCGAATGCCAGCTTAAAGAGATACTGAAGTATTAGAATTATATAGGCCAGCCCTATAGAAGTGGTTTATGTGTAACTTTATGCAGTGGCTCAGCCAATCAGATTTCTGCACCAGAAAAATGTATCAGCTCCTTTGTGCATCTCTAAACAGTATAAATATGAGTGTATGCCAACTATAATCAGACCACTCCAGTGCCCCAGTATGGACCACGGCACAGTGTTTGCGCAGTGGGGTTGTGTGTCCATGCCATTTTGCAGATGTCTTTGTCGGAGTGTGTCGCCATGGTGACTCTACAGGCTGAGATGGCCACTCTCTTTTCTCTGTGATAGATAGCAGGAGACATGCGAGGCGCCTGGGATAGTTCAGCATCTGTTTTTCTTATACAGCTGAACCAACATGGACAGAGCACTTCCAAGTGTACCCACCCACTGCTTGTGTGAGTGTGTGTGTGTGTGTATGTGGCATGCGCACTAAATAACAGTATGATATCAAACATGATATTGCGTTCCATAGGTGGCAAACAGCATATTACACCATTTTTTCACATCATGCTACATGCAAACAAGCTTGGAATGTTGCCCTTGTGTTGAAAAATGATCAAATGAAAATTCCTGTTTTTATTGTTATTGTTGCTATTATTAATGTGGGAAGTAAACATTTTTACCATAGTTTGGGCATGACAGAAAATCTTTGATGATTTTAATACTTGGCAACCATGGACTACTAATAGCCCCAGTTTCAGATGCTCCGCCCACAGTTAAGCAGAACATCTACAATATTTGTTGGATGCTAAGCTGGCCACAAATATTGGCACCATTTCAGCTGCATTCGGATTGGCTGCTCATCCATGTAAATCCACTTCTGTGCAGCCGGCATTAACGTTTTTGATGGAAAACAAACTTTACGCCTTCTGGGGTGCGATAGTCACTGCAAAAGTTAGTTCAATTCTCGGTCTTTAAAAGTTATTCAAGTTTTCTTTGAAGCGATTAGTGGTCTGTTGTCATGGTCTGTGTCAGTGAAACAGGTAGAAATAGGTAATCTTCTGGCTGGTATATACTATACAATATATACTATTTACAGTGATTCACCATTTATTAGAAGTGTAGTAATTGTTATTTCTTGAATATTTTTGCATATTTTACAGAATGCAATAAGCCTCTTGATGTTACAGTCATTTTACCAAGGTCACAAGGTCTTGCAGAGTGTGCAATACCTAAACTGCTTTACACCCCACTTCTGTGCTTTTTTTTTTTTTATCATTCCACATCAAGCGAACTCAGAAGGACTTTATTATGACTTCTGTAGTTCCAGTCTCCATGTTGTGGCCCTGTAACTATCTGGCCGTGTTTACAGAAAGGAAAGTGCACTGATGTAAATTAAAGCTGAAATTCAGATGCTACCATTATTTCAATTTCCTTCTTCAAGCTGACCCATCGCTCAGCCAACAATAAACAGAGTGCTTTCCCTCCTCCACCGGTTGCTATCGCACGCCCACACCAACCGGAGCCTTCTGCCACAGCTGTGTGCGTGACACAGCCTTGTCAGCCAGAGGGCACATTTTACAATGGTGCCAACCACACGAGCTGACCAGAGGAAGCCAAGGAGCCTATGTCAGCAGTCTAGAGATTCGCGGGGCCCCCGTTGTTGTTCCGTTCGCACTGCCTGTCTCCGAGAGCAGATCGGAGAGGACAGATGGAACCCCGGATTGTCTCCCAGAGATGGAGGAAGAGGGAGGATGAGAGAGCGAGAGAGAGGGTGAAAAGTGTCCTCTCCGCTAGTGTCACAGGGAGAAGGCCTGAAACTCAGTGTATGTGACAAGGCCAGTCCTGAGTGGTACACATCCCCTGCAATATTAACTCTCATTTGAAACAGCTGGGGCTGAGAGCATGAAACATTGAACAAAACAGCTGCCATGGATCTACTGCCGTCCTGCCAGCTCCCACTGTGCACCAACACACACATACACACACACACACACACACACACACACACAAACACAAATACATACACACACACACAGACAGACACACACACCCACACACAAACAAACACATACACACACACACATACACACACACGTGCAAACACACAACCAAACACATACACACACAGACACACATACACAAACACATACACACAACCAAATACATACACACACAAAACACACAAACACACAGACACACACATGCACACACATACAAACATACGCACATACACACAAACATGGGGTGGCGTAGTGGGTAGGATACTACCCGCTAGTGGGTAGGGCGTAGTGGGTAGCCTCTAGACCAAGAGGTCAGGGGTTCGAATCCTACCTTCAGCACCACCACTGGGTCCCTGAGCAAGACCCTTAACCCCAAGTTGCTCCAGGGAGAGACTGCCCCCTGTAGGTAGGGAATGGAAGTCGCTTTGGAGCATCTGATGAATGCCATAAATGTAAAATGTAAGCACACACACACATACACACTATCGCTCATTGAACAAAACAGCTGCCATGGATCTACTGCCGTCCTGCCAGCTCGCCCCCGTCCTGCCAGCACCGCACCCCCAACACACAAACATATACACACTATCTCTATCTGCTTCATGTGTATGACTGCGTGTCATGGTCAATAATTTAAATCTACTTCCACATATAAGAGAAGTATGACTACATTTTCATAATAACACTGACTCACACTTAAAAACACACTACAGCAGCAAACGTTACCTAAGAGTTACAGAAAGCTAGCAGAATGATCACTCACTTTACTATAGCTCTACACTTTTTACCAGAAGATTAAAGGTGCTATAGCACTACTGTTAACTTAGTACTTACTCTGTCCATTTCGGAACATTATATTAGTGGATTAACAAATTCTAGCCTCTTAGTGTGAACAAAATTGTGCACATGCAGTTTTATATAATGGCTTCAGGCCTGTCTCAGCCAATCAGATTTTACCTACCCAACTGCCCATTTCACTGCATGTAACTGGGACTAGAATGTGTGAATATGCAATTTGAGCTAAAGGTGAATCTATTCTTCTTTCTAATCTTCTTATTTTTCTTATGACCTTTAGGTGGTGCTACTGTTTGTAGGTCCACAGTCCAGAATAATCTGCTTCATGTCATTTCGTAGCAGCAAGTAAAACAATGTGCATGCCAACGATTGAACATCATTTAGATTTTTTTTTTTTCTTTGAGGGGGAGGCCTCAACTCTAGCACATTTCTAGCAGCTGCCCTTAACTGTGTTTTAGTTTCACGTAGTCAAAAGAAACCTATTGAAATTCTTGGCCATGGTACTCGACCGTATGCTTCATATAGAGATAAGGTTGAAAACAAACACTCCTACACAGTGAGTACTCCTCTGGGAAATGAATTTGTGCTACTAGCATACAACTAATGTCTTCATAAAATTGAAAGAGTCAATTAATAACTACACAAATAACACACGAACAAGTGTCTGTTGCACATTGTTAACACTTTTGATTACCTGCACTCTCTATGCCAGAGATTGTGGCCTATAGTCGTACACTTCAACCTGCCAGCCTCAGTGCTTCAGCTGTCTTTGAGGGCTGCTATGTCGCTCCGCCATGACCACTACCCCTCCCTGTTTTACATCCCTGCAATAAGGAGAACAAGCTGTACTTTAAAAGACCTTGGGGTGTAACACGGACCCCTCGGGACACACGTTCATTTATTTAAGACAGTTGTGGGGGGGGGATCCACAGCATAAAAAAGGTCCTCTCTAATTCTTAGCGACATACTAAAAGAGCACGCTGCCCCGCGCTAGAAACAGGCTTTCTGAAAGTAGCTCTCTCCAGGGGCCCAGCCCCCACGGTGTCTCCAGGTGGCACTACAAGCTCCTCGCTCGACATCTAAAGTGTCAGTGACGAATTCAAAGGCAAATGGGCCTGAATAATTGATCGCAAGCAGGCTAGCGCACTAGCGCCGGCCTTGCTAATGAAGAGGAGTGCATCAATTTTACAAGAACAATTAGCAACAGGAGTAATTACACTTATTGCCATTTTACAAAATCACTCCCTGGATCAGCCGCACTCTTGACATTTAAAGGAGACCAGCGAGCAGAACCTGGCCTAAACCGGAGGGATTTGGTGAAACTAATTTTCAGCTAATGACAAACGCTTGGTAGCCTCAGTCATGCAACACATTAGCCTCCACTAAAGTCAAGGCTTTAGTGGAGGCTTAGCTGCAATTTATCGTATTCATCACTAAAAAAGATTACAAGGACTTGTTAACAAAGGAGTAGCTCTGACCTCTTTCACTGTGTGTAGGTTTATCCATTGGTACATTTTAATTTATATTCAATACACACATTATTACCCTCTTATTCAGTGGGGATATAAGATTACCGTCTGCCAAGATCCAAAATGGAATTTTTAATTTAAACAATTAAAGCAATTCACTACCCTTATCTTGGTTGATCTGTGTTGCAATCTCATGACTTAAATAACGTAAGCCAAAGGTACTACTGTCCTCCATCGGCAGTATCTGTGGCAAACTGTTCATTACTATGAACAATAACTTTTCTGTGTTTAGAAAAGAATGGAAAACAGAGCTTGATTACTTGTCCAGTGGTTCTTTTGAACAGATGTATTGTCTGCGGTAATGAGCCTCAAATTTAAATAAAGATCAGTGATAGGTCCATGGGGATGTAATCATGATCAGCGCATCTTTAGTTTTAAGTAACTTTCCCCCCAAAAAAACAACTACTGTCCCAAAAGTGGTATCTTCCTTTGCTGGACAGATTTTTGTAATGAGACGTCATGTGAAGGTTTCTCTGTCACCGACTAAACATTTCAGGAACTAATTTCTACTTATTTTCTATTTTCAATCTAAATATTTCTCAAATGTCATAGCAGGTCTGTCAGTGCTTATGGCGGTTGACTTTATTGCTAACATTATGTCTTATCCACTACTAGCTGTTTTATAAGCTACTGCTTATCTTGAAAAGAGATTATAATTTGAACTAGAAATATAATGCATTTTATTCCCTGTTCAATCTAAACCTGAAGCTTTAAAGTCACTGCGTTTTTCTTGTGATGTATTTGATGTAAGTGTAACATAGTACTGGGATAAAAGGGAGCTCTTGGAGTTAGCTGAAAGGTAAGGATAGTGGGATGGGGAAAGATTATATTATTTCTTATTACTATTTTTTTCCCACCCACTGGTGCCAGGTTATGTATTCAAGTTATTACATTTTATTGAAGATTACAGGGAACAAAAATCTTTTCATTTCAGTTATATGATGAATTGCTTAATATGAATTAATATGATTAAGCAACCCAGGAAAATGTATTTCTTAAATTCTATAATTGTCTCATCTTGATTTAGTTTTCTGAATTGTGTTTTTCTATCCTAAAAAGGATCATGTCTAACTAGTATATTGTTCGGGTCCTGCAGAGCTTTCCTGTCCCTTTGCTTTTTTGTAATTTGGAGATGAGTAGGAGTTTCTGCCTGCATCACAGTCTGGGGATTTTCACCATCCAAGACTGCATGAAAGATAGTTAGCTTTGAGCCTTATGTCAACAATGGCATCAGGCCAGCGCTCATTCTTTCTAATCAGCAACAGTATTACAAATCAGCTTCCCAAACTGCAAGTGCCCAGAACACAGTTAGCATGCTGTCGTCCATCCTGATCCAGCTGCACTGTGTAAAGGCGTGTCTAGCACTCTGATGAATGCTGACAGACATTTATACAGAAGCAGGCAAGCTCTCGCTATTGGGCACGACTAGGTGGTCCATCCAGAACATGTGGAGAGTAGTAGCTCTTCCTAAGAAGAGACTCTTTTCAGAGAGGAATATATTAGCTTGAAGATAAAAGGCATTATTAAGGCTTATTATGACTTGTGGTAATTATTATCACTGAGATGACCTTCAGATGTCACTTAAAAACTACAGGTTCCGTGTTGGGTGTGTGCTTTCAGGAGAATACATGAATTGGTACACATAGGCATTATTTATTGACATAAATAACGTATAATGATGTGCTACAATGCATATAATCAGATTATATTTATGTGGTACAGTAACTGGTTGTGTCACACACACATCGTCAGGCTACAAGGGTTGTCAGGGTTGAAGTAACGTTTGGATGACCATTTTTTAAGAGACTATAGAGCAGCATGCTGTCTGACTGTGACTTACAACACCATTGGACTCATTGTCAGACAAAACCATGAATTAGTTCTCAGTAGTCCCTCAATTAGCCTGGCTCATGTTTGATTTCAAGGATGTGATTTTTATGGCCGCTGACTGTGTTACATAGGAGTCTTTGCTTTTCTCTAATGTGCCTGAGGGTCGTTCACAAATCCCACTAAGTTGGGAAAGTGATTACAGTAAAGCCCCATGAACTTAACAGCCCTCTTCCAGGTGATGATTAGAAGTCTGTATGATTGCCTATTGTTTTAATGATGCATTCGGGTGGCCTGTGATAACTTGCATTGTTCCATGATGGAAAGGTTTTAAAGTTCTGACAAAGTTGTAAATACAAACAGCAAACTCAAGAATATCCCAAGTTACAAGTAATATTCGCCAAACAACAATAACATTGAAACTACCAGCCTAATATTGTGTAAGTCCACCTCATGCCATCAGACCAGCTCGGATCAGTCAAGGCATGAATCCCACATGACCTCTGAAGGTATTGTGTGATATCTGGACCCAAGAACTTGTCAGCAAATCTTTTAAGTCCTGCAAAATGCAAAAAATACATGGATCGGACTAGTTCGTCCAACGCATTCCAGCTTAATAGGATCAAAATCTGGGGAATCTGAAGGTTAAGTCAACACCTTGAACCCTTTGTCATGTTCCTTATTCCTCATGTTCCGGTGGTGGTACGTGTTAAAGTAACATTAACTTGATCACCAGGACCCAAGGTTTCCCAGCAGAACATTGTCCAGAGCATCACTCTCCCTCCATTGACTTGCTTTCTTCCCATAGTGCATCCTGGTGGCTTATCAAGTAAGTGACTTGCAGACACCTGTCCATCCCTATATTTAGTATTTAGAATAGAATAGAATAGAATACATTGTATTGACACTATACACAACAACCCCTTCAGTGCAGACATGTGTGTAGAAAAAACAACACAATTAAATTAATGGTGCAAAATGATGCATTTGGAAGCTTTGTCATTTTTTCAAGCCACAATAATCGTACAGTAAATTATACTATACAGTAAATATATGGTATATGTCAAAGAAAAGCTATTTTCTATTTTCTATTAAAAGCTGGTGTCATCATGCAAACTAGTGGTATTGGTATTTTTGAGCAGCTCCTCTTTAGTGATGCAGGGATGCTACCACTTTCTTGGTTTGGCTGGAAAAAGAACAGTAGTAGATAACTCTCGTACTGTAATTCCATAATGAATTGTTATATTTCATGCAGATGTCCCCATGAATGCATATTTAGAGCTAATGATGGCATAGCAACTCTAAACTAAACGCTTCCTTAAACCATTTGAAATGCTTAGGCAGTGTCACATCATGGGAAAATGAGCCCATACAAAACTTAGAGGAGAAAATCAAGACCTCGCTCACAGTCAGATTGGTCACTGGAATGCGATCAAAGCCGGCAATTTGCATCTATCATCTGCAATTTGAAACTGGTCCATCACATCTGCTGTTTGCCCAGGCTCAGGCTTCCCTGCTAAGAGACTCCAGAAATGAACTATTAGTTTGCGCCTTCACCTCGTCCCACCGGAATGACTGGATACTTAACCGATTCAGAAATATCGCTGCATGCCATGAATTGGACCTGGCACTACCTAAATTGTGTTAATTTGTAAACACTGACTGTGGTTTACTGGAGGAGACACTTGTTAGGTGAAGGTTAAAGTGGGACAGCAGTGGGTGGAGTCTTAAATTTGGTGGAAGTTATTTCAGCTTTTGCTGGTGATTGTGATCAACCAAGAATCTGTCATATCTGTGGAGTTAAGGAGGCTGCGTGATGGAAAACTGTTTTTCTTTCTTTGATATGCTATGTAAACCAAACTTTAACCATTCATGTCCCAGTGCATACAGTTCATACATACATATGAACACACACACATGCACACACACACATATATACTGTACATATATTGTACATATATATATATACACACACTACCGGTCAAAAGTTTGAGAACACCCCATGTTTTCTGTTTGTTTGTATTGAAATTCAAGCGGTTCAGTGTCTCAATGTTCATTCGGCAGAAA
>JBBPDE010000040.1:9255403-9268417 GCA_037974605.1 Nannopetersius ansorgii | reverse complement strand
GGGCTGTATTTTAAAACACTTCTGCGCTGTCACACAAACAAGGGAGACGCCCCACACACACACACACACACACACACACACACACACACACACACACACACACACACACACACACACAGCAGCAGCATTATTGAAACCATGGCGAGCATCACAAATACAAGTGTAGGGAGGGGGCATTGTCAATCTTCACTGCCTTCCTTTGAATGACTACTCTGTCAAAGACTGGACAGGTACCACATAAAAGCATTTCAAGAGAAAGGATAGATTGCCCACAACATGTGCAATGATGCTGCAGAGTGGGCCATAGATCTATAAACGATGCACTCCATGATATTATGCCAGTTTTGAAGGGGCCCTTGTGTCTGAAGGCCACCACTAAACATCTAAAATGTACTTAAAGATATATGAGGTCTCAGCATGCACTTACGGGTAAACGATAATGGAAGGATTCTCAAGGTGGGCACACTGATTTGGGTTGACTGTAAACATTAGAGATGAAATTTCAAATGAATTACAAAAAAAGGATAACAATTCGAATTCAAAATAAGATTTAAAAAGGGAGAGCAGGTCATTTGGGGGCATTTGAGGGTTTTTTTTTTCTCTGTGCCCATTTATGTAGCGATGTAACATCTTTATTAGTGCAGGTGGCCATTTTTCCCTTTTCTTTGTATGGTAATGAAGAGCCAGATTGAAATGGGGTTTCAATAGTCAACCCAGCCCCCACATAGACAGAGAGAGAGAGAGAGAGAGGGAGAGAGAGGGAGGGAGGGAGAGAAGGAGAGAGAGGAAGAGAGAGAGAGAGGGAGACAGAGAGAGAGAGAGAGAGAGAGAGAGAGAGAAAATAAGAGAGAGGAGAGAAAAAGAGAAAGAGAGAGGGGGAGAGGGAGAGAAAGAGAGAGAGTAAGAGAGAGGAGAGAAAAAGAGAAAGAGAGAGAGAAAGAGAGAGGAGAGAAAAAGAGAAAGAGAGAGAGAAAGAGAGAGGGAGAGAGAGAGCGCTCTGTATGCATTATGTCCACATTGACGTGTCAAGTGTTAGATTAACTGCCCCCTCAAGTTCCTTTTATTTCCCTGTTCCGGGGCAACGCTCATTTACATAAACAGATAATCCCTGATAAAAATTTCCATTAGACAAAGGTGAAATGGATCAATTTTCTCTGCCAAGATAAATCTTACGTTTTACACCGACAGGGTCATTACCCGGGCCACATTTCAGAAATAATGTATTTAAAAATCGGGCCGATAGCAGCCATTTCCAGCTTTCCAATTACTTTTAAGAAAAGCTTATTCTGTGGACAATAAAGCACATTACGGCACAATATGATACAGTCCATAAAGATCACAGTGTTTGATGAGAGGTTAGAGAAAGCTCAGCATATTTAGAAGGGATGTCACAACCCCGCGGTTATCGCTGACGCGTCTCCGGGCCCGCCATGCAAATGTCCTATTACACCCAGTCCAAATAGATTAACTGTCCTGTTAAAAAATAAACAGTTTTTTCCCCTCCTTTCCCCCCCTCCTCGTGCTATCTTTCTATCCTACTCTCTCTCTCTCTCTCTCTCTCTCTCCCTCTCCCTCATCTCTCCTGATGAAAGGCTGTGGATTGACAGGGGCTGCAAGGTGATGCCACCGGTGCCGGAGAGAAGGTAGAGAAGGAAAATCTCATTAGTTCTCGCCTTCCAGCCCAGTTCACAGACCACCACCATCACCACTACCCACCGTCTCATCACTGACCTTGAGACACCCACCTACCCCCCCTACCCCCTGGAACACGGACGGCCCTCCCTTTCTCTGGCGTAAGGTGAGTCACACTGCTCCAGCTCAGATGCAGCTGTGGACGGGATAGTGGCGCTGTTGAATTAGCGCCAAGCCCCTCAGACAGGCTGGGGGTGGGCTGCTCCCAAGGCGGGACAGGGTTCAGGGCCGAGGCCGGATCTTTGTACGGTAGGCACCCCCTCTCCCTTCCTCCCCCACAACCCCCCCTGAACCCCCCCCCTCTCCTCCCCTTTACTGTAGAAAAGCAGCAAATCCTGTGCAACCTCCTTCAATCACTGGGTTGAGGAAGCACAAATCTTCCGCAATGTTCTTTTAGCAACATCTGAGCAGGCTGAGACTTTCCCTTAGTGCTAGATGGGCCTATTAAGAATATCAGCGAGGAGATCCGGCCCATTCTGCTAAAACATTACTGTGAGAGTCTTGGGGAAATAAAGTAACATATGTGTGTTTTTAAATACACTCTTAAAAATAGAAATGGCTCCATTTGGTGATCTAGCAGCCTTTGGTGATCACTTTAAAGAACTCTTTGTTTATAAGGGTGTATCGGTCCCATAGAGAAGATCAGGTCACCTCCAGCCCTCTGGATTGTAGGTTGCTGTATGCAGGCAGTGACGGATGAAGTGATGCTTCAAAAAAGTGATAAACACATCCAGATTTAGGCCCTAAATTGGCAGGCTGTCTCCTTGAATATTAGTCTTTTCATCGCATTAAAACCCACCAGACAATTCCGCTTGCCTGCGTTTGTCTTTTCATATCATAATTAATACATTCAGTTTTTGGAATCCCCATGTTCGCCTGCATTTGATAAAGTCTCTGCAATATTTATTAGTCTGAAAAATGGCGTGTCGTTTAAGAGTGAGAAGACTATAAAAGAAAGTGGTTTGTGCTAATACACTGTGCAAAGAGATGAGTGGTGATAGGAGGGTGAAGAGGGACAAAGCAGAAAGAGCTACCATAGTACCATCTAGTGGTTCTGTAGACTACGTTCAGTTTCCTCATTCAAGCTCCAGTCCAGATTTGCTTCAGTGATTTTTTTTTTCAACAAATCATAAAAAAACAACATTATTTCACGGTTGTTTAAAATCTAAAAAATATTTTGCATTATTTATTTATTTCTTTTCCTTATATAAAATCATCCACAAGTCAAAGCTGACATAATGTCAAATACAAATGCCATATCCCTTTGTTCCCAGAGGTCAAACCTATAAAATATCTATTATATATTTTTTTCAACAATAAAAACTTCAGTGTTTGTTTCGCAGGTCAAATATGTCATGATGTAAAAATGCATCATGATGTTAAAGGCTTTTTCCGTTCCCTTGTTTACAATATGAAAAATAAAACTTCTTTAAATTCATTTGACATTTTTTTAATCAATATTATCATGTTTATTCAACAATTATAGTTCTAATTTTCACTGGGTTTAGAAAGACTTTGTACTGAATGTGAGGCATGTTGATAATGGCTGCAGAGTGACATCTACAGGATAAAGATAGACATGCATTCAACTATCCAGACGTCAGTCCTCAATTGCGTTCATTTCAGTGCTGGGTAGTGTGGGGTGATCATGTCCACTGTATTTAAAACATTCCTCTTTAGCTTTCAGAAGAAAACATTTTCTGTCCTGTTGCTGCTATATTTATATTATGCAATAAATATCATATTTATTGCCGTTTATTCTGCATTGCACACAACCTCTCACTGCAACAATACAGTACTTGTCAAAACACTGTATTCATCCAGACTAGCTATTTGTTGACTTGTCTTGTCTAATTGTATTGTTGCGCTTGTGTTTCTTGCACACTACTGAGTCCTGTTTGCACTCGTGGTGTGCTGTTCTGTTCTTTGTGTTCCCCCTTAGTCCTGGAGGCACGTTATCTCATTTCACTGTAATGTGTGTGTATGGTTAAAATGACAATAAAAGCTACTTGACTTGATTTGACTAGATGTACAGTTATAAAGTCCCATTCATCATTGAACTGCTGCTGATTAGATATTATTTAGATATTATTTGGGTGGTGGACCACTCTCAGAACAGCTGATAAAAGTGACACAGTAGTGTGTGTTTCACTGGTTTGAGAGTATCATACTGTGTTGCATGTCATTGTTATGTCTAGGTTGAAAACGGTCCACCATGGACCACCGATGGGCCACTGTTCACAACCAAGTAGGCGGTTCTTCAAATCACACAATTGTAATCACATGTTGCTATTAGAAAAAAATAGCATAATGCTGAACACATAAGAAAAATAAAGATTAAAGAACTATTCTAGCTCATGTGGTCCACATGACAACCAAAAAACTTTCTTCTCCTTCCCATCTGCATCATTCATCAAATATTCCATTTCTTCCTAAGTGAATTGGGGGGGGAGGGTATAAGTTGAGAAAGCAATATGCATGAATGCTCTACAATCAGTTTTATAATAAAGCGCGTATTTGGCATTGTTGTACACGGCTTGGGGAGGGGGCTATAAGTACCCAGCCTTCATACTTGCCAGAAAGCTTAATATGTCTGGATGTGCTACATAGAGAGGCTTATGACTTTATCCATAAATGAGGATTTACCGAATGCCGCCTCCGACCGCAAAAAGTGACACACGCCAAACAATTGTTAATATCACAAGATATTAATCTCGTTCCGGTGGACGCTAAATGCAGCAATACAATCGCATTGTATGCTCTTAATCTCTTGCTTATTGTGGAAATTGTTTTCCCTTTCTTTTTGCTCTCTAGAGAATTATAGTCTTGGAGCCAGATGTACATCTTATTGAGGAGATAATTGTATGTGGCATAAAAAGTAAAAAGAAGCCTCGCGATTAAGGCGCTGCGCTCCTCTCAATATTGTTATGAAGATGAAACTTTCAGAAAGTGCAAAATGGACTAAGCCCTTGAAATCCCCCCTGATGCCCTCTATTGAACTGCACACAAGGAATAAGAGTGGAACAATCTGCAGAGCCATACAATGCACACAGATGTCCTGTGGACACACTGCGAATGGGAATTTTAATAAAGCTATTTAAAACCTTTCTACCTGAAGCTTCTTCTAGAAACTAAGATCCAAGTGTTTCTTCCTCGTCTCCTTCTTCTGGTCTGGTCCTCAGTTTGCCGTTAAGAGTCAGGAGGACCTGCGTGTTTGTAAAGCTACAACGTGACAACGTCTGTTTTATATGTGCGCTTAAAAGGATTGAAAAGGAATGGTTTGTCCTCTGCAACAATATTTTACTCATCTTTTCTATTCTTTTCAGGGATAAGGAGCGCAAGTGGCATTTTTCTCTCATATTAGCCCGTCGCCTCCTTCTTGAAAACAAGAAAGTGCCTCTGCTGTTTTGCATCAAGGCTGATGTGTGACCTCCTGCTGCTCAGCAAGGGTCAGGAAAGCAGCAGCAGCAGAGCAGGCCACATCAGACGCATTCTGAGATGCCCCAACGTGTCAGGAAGACCCCCACCCCCCAACCAAAATAGACCTGTGACCAGACTCTAGACACCAAACCAACAAAGGCGGTCAGAACGAGTAAACAGCAGCCTGGCCGCTCTCTCGGGCCTCCGCTGGTCAGACGGCAGGGAGCGGGATCGGACGCGACATCCATCCTATCTGTGAGATGCGCGCCGCTTCACTCCGCCGGAATCCGGGACGAGCCGCAGCCCAACAGTTGACGCGCACCCTCTGTATGGGCGCCAGGGACCGAGGCTCGGCGGTAGCAGATGTCTCGTGGCGGAGATTATAAATAAAGCCGACGAGAGCTAGGGGGGCAGCAGCGAGGCCACTGTCAGGCTGGCCGTGCCTTTCTTACACGGTGTCGTCTCTCAGCATGACACTGGGCCAGTCTCCGCTGTGTCGGCACAGGGCTGGCGGAGGCCTTGTGCTTGGGTTTTTGCTGTTGTACCATGGTGGGGTTCCAGATCAAGTGCAATTTCGAGAGACTGGGAATGTGGGGAGTGGGGGGTGGGCGGCAGAGCTGAAGACGAAAGGCAAAGATGTTAAGAAAGCGGCTCAGATAAAAGGGCAGATGTCACCAGTGTTAGCAGGGTGCATCGTGTGGCAAAAGGAGGGGGGGGGGGGTGTTCATGGAGGAAGGATATACAGCATCTTGATCGAGTTAAATTAATTTTTACGCTTTGTTTCGAAGTCCAGAGCTTTGGCTTAATAAGCATTTGAGCAAAATGGTGCAATAAATTAATATTTGCTTCCTGAGTAGATGACTTGCTACCTAGAGTCCAATCCTCCATATGGAGTTCTTTCCATGAACACAAAGAGAGAGTTATCAAGCAACACTTTTCATGCCTGAAAACTGCCAGATCCAGTTCTAGACTGTTCCTGAGGCCAAAGACACTGGAAGGAAAATTGTGATAGCACTCCTTAGCTGCCATGGTGGGACTGCCTGAGTTGGGCAAATTGTCTTGGCAGAGCGTTTGACAGCCTGTTGAAGACCAATGTGCTGAAAGGTGAATTAGGAGTGTTAATGAAGAACACACTCTCACTTCAGAAGGCGATTATCTCGGGTGTAAAAGCTGAAGGAGGACTAAGTGTGATTCGGCCCCTGGGGAGGATCGTAGGAACTTACACCTGAGATGTTTTTGAGATTAAAAAAAAGGCCTTAATGGAAACCTGTGTTGACAGTAGTCTCTCAATTTAAAGGTTTGTAATCACACAAAACAAGTGATGCTACATTTGTGAAGCTACTGCTACCGTTCTATAACCTGCTGTACATGAGCACTGCAATATTAATTTACCATTGTACTCTACTTACAATACAAATACACAAATCTGCTATATCTAATACACTCTTTACAGTCTTCATATCACAACTCTGGAGAGATTACTAAAGATGAGAATGGCAAACTACCGCAGTGTTAAACAAATACAGGTCTTTTACTTTAACAAATAACTAGATGCAATATGTTAGGGCCTTGGGAAAGTATCCACACATCCCCTTAAGTAAAAGCATATAACTATTCTTAAAATTCATATTTTTAAATGTCTGGTTTTAATTTCTCGTTGCCTGGTAAACGCGTGTACATACGTTATTATCGCATTAAAAAGGTTTTTAAAAAATCCTTATACTTTGAAAGTCTTAATATCGTGGCGAACGTGAAAGAGAACACGAAACCTCACTTTCTTCCAAACATAAACATCTTTTTATCTTTCAGGTCAGGCAGCTTTCTTCCCCAAAAACAACAGAAAAGTCCAACCGGCCACCTACCCTCCAACCTAACAGTGTACATAATTATTCAAGCTAGCAAGCTTGAGAGCCCTGTAAAAAACGGACCTAAAAAGCTTCCGCATCCTATCTTGACGGGCACACACTGTGCGTGCCATCAGTATTTGCCGGCTAGATCATTGGACTTGGCCCTGTTCCTCTGAAAATGCTAAGCTCCAACATGACCACCTGCCTTGCAGTTTCTGACATAAGGACCATGTCGGGCCTGAGCGTGGCCACTGCGATGGAGATCAGAAATTTGAGCTACTTTCCCAATTTGACTTTCAGATGCTAAATATCACATAGTAACTAAGTGCCCACACGACTTTGTTAGTGGCTTTAGTCCTGCTTTGATGAAAGTGATAGTCTTGCTGTACTTAGTGGTGCCATGTTCCTGTTCATGGCATCAACGATAGCATCTCCTGCTCCAGGGGGCTTCTTCTCTAATATGATGATCATAATTCTGGATCAGTGGCTGGATTAGGGAGGTCATTATGCCCATCATCCAGCTACAGCATTCTTCTAAACGCTTTCTGGACCAGGCAATGTCTGTTTCTGAACTAGTATTCATCCAGATTACACTGCAGACTTGTGTTTATCATGGAGATGTGCCTCTCTCACACTGGTGCCAATGAACTCCTCAGTCAGGCAGCTGATTGGGACAGAAGCTTGTTATTATAAAAGCCACTGATCACTGAAGCTCTCAGTAGCAGACAGTGAGAAGTTCCCTCATCTTGTAAAGGTACATAATAGACCATAAATCTTCATTTAAACTTCAGGCAGCTGGTGGCCTTAGGGAGTTGGGCCTGTGACTGGAAGGGTTTGGGTTTGACTCACAGGACAGCTAGTGGCACCACTGAGGACCCCTTAAAAGCAAGGTACCCTCCCCACACACCCCCTCTCTGTGCCCCTGGCTGCCCACTGTTACACTTGGCTTAATGGCTCAAACGTAAGACAAATGAACTCCTTATCCATCACTAAAACACAGGTTCGGTTCCAGATTAGGGCCAACTGTTGCTGTCTCTCTGGCGGAGATTGTTGCTCCTGATCCTGTTGTTTTATGGACTACAGACTCTTCCAACAAAAATGACCTCTGTGGACACTCAGGGGTTGAACTCTGTCGGCCGTAGACGGCCTATCTGTGAACAATCTTGTTCATGAAGGCCTTATTTATCTCCATAAAGGCTCTCATTCCTTTCTCTCCAGGACGACCTGAGGTAGACTGGTTCCCTTCTTGAGTCTTGGTTCCTCCCGAGGTTTCTTCCTCCAGCTGAGGGAGTTTTTCCTCACCTTTGGCTCACTAGGGACTCCGACCTGGACTCTGCAAAGCTGCTTTGTGACAGCTTGGTTGTAGAAAGCACTATATAAATAATATTCAAATGGAATTTAATGCAGGTTTCTGATGGAAACTACGAGTGATACTGGACTTCCACACATAAGACTTAAAATCGCTATTTTACTGTATGATGTTATTTGTATTTATTCTTTTTGTTTTGTTTTATGTATTTAGTAATATTAGTGGCAAAAACACTCACTGGTCATCTAAACAGTTTTTGAATATCGTTTTCACAGACTTTTGCACAGTACTGTATATCAATAGGAAGCAAAGCCCTAACTCATTCAGATGGACCCGAGATTTCAGTGGAATTACTGATATGTTATTTAGGAAATCCTTCAGGAAGGAGTCTGAGAGTCTGATGCTGGACAACATACCTGTCTTTGAGGGAGGAGTGTAAGAGGGTCCTCACATGAAGGGTACAGAATTGAGGTCCTCCTGTGGTTAGAAGTTAGAAAGAGCTACTATTGCTTAATCAACTGCATTAACTCTGTTGCTCACCACTTTCGGATTTTACACTCTGTGTTTGCGTGAGCTCTGTCTGTTTATCTGCACTATGCTACCTGTTCACCACTGATTTAAATCTGTTTTTTATAATAATAAATTATATATAATTATTATTATAATTATCTTGTTATTACATATTAATATCGTTATAAATATGATTATATATTATTATAGTATAATAATAATAATAATAATAATAATAATAATAATAATAATAATACACTTATAGACGAATATGTTTAAATCTTCACTTGTCTTCAAAAATCACAAAAAAACATCAATTTGACCTGTTGTGCAGTAAGAGGGTGAAGCCAGTGGTGATATTTGGACAAAGGTAATGGGACAACGAGGCGAGGTAAACGATGTAACTCCGGATCGCACGTTCCATTGGGGTATAAAGTACATTCGGCAGTCTTGGCTTTTTCTTCTTTGACTCTAAAGTAACTGCAAACTGATGACATGCTGGCAAGTCTTAACTCTTATCACGTGATGCACCGTATCACGTTATGCACGTTGCAAATCACGTTAAGCGTGCTGTAATTATTTTCCTTAATATTTAACGAATTACATTTTGTTTTCTTTTCCGATTACCAATCCAGTAATTTAGGTCAGGATCAGACCGATCCCGATACAGAATATCTAATCGGCATGTCTAATTTAAACACTACAAACTATTTGCCAACATGTATACATTTTCAGGAATGTAGTGAACAAGAAGTAGCCGAATTACTGTAATTATCTACATCTATTGAAAACAGGTAATGCTATAAAAGCCTAGACAGCTGGTGTTGGAACAGATGAGTCAGGAAAAGTTCACGTTTAAGACCACATCACGCACTAAAAAGGCGTCCCTGCTTCTCTCAGCCGGGCTCTGGTTCAGACAGACCTAGAGTTTCTAGCATTACGCTCAATTCTGATCAGAGGGAAAGTTAAAGCCCCTCCGCTCTGCTTCAAGTAGCTCTATGTGAAACCGGTTCGAGCAGAGCAGGCTAACTCGCTCTGCTAGCTGTAGTTAGCCAGTTAGCCAGGAGGCTCGGATTAGCTATCAGGATGGGCAGTGAGCCAGAGCTCTGTTAACCAGTCACTCGGGGAAACTCAGGCGGAGTGGGCTAGGAATGTTTAGCTGATTCAGTGGTGAGTACACACAAACCAGTAACAGTAACTGGAACAGGCCGGTGGCTAACGGGTTAGCTACTTGCTAAGTATTTAAAGTTAGCAGACTGAAATTTATTAGCTAAGTAGCTACAGGTAGCTCCCTGCTAATTAATAATACTTGTCATTTTGCTACAGTTTTAATTCCCATTCTACTTTACTTTCCATTTTTTGGACAGATTCAAGAAATTGGGTTGTAACCGACCTAAACTTGGCCAGGGTGTCGGTAGCCTCTATCACTCAGGCTAGCCTTAAACAGCTCTTGTGTAAAAACGGGCTCAGGAACTTGTTGATTAATGTGTCAGCATTTCATACTATCCTGAGACTTGAACTCTATTAAGTTAGTACCACAAATTATAGCAGAATTCAGTTTAGAGGTAGAAAATATAGGTGGAAATCAGCAATTAGAGGTAGAAAATGTGTTTTTACTCATTTTAAATTAGTCTACCCCATCTAAAACCTTTGGGATGAACTGGAACGGAGATTGCGAGACAGGCCTTCTCGTGAAGTGCCCGATCTCATAAATGCTCTGATTCCCACAGAAACACTCCAACATCTTGTATAAAGCCTTCCAAGATGAGTGAAAGCTGTTCTAGCTGCACTGCAAAGGGGGGGACCAACTCTGTTTTGAGGTCTATGTATTTGAATGCAATGGTCATTCGTCCCAATACTTTTGGCCAAAGAGTGTATTTACAGGCCAGCTTATCTAACTAGTTTAGGAAGATAGCCAGAGTGTGTCATCCGCAGTTACCCACAACAGAGTGACTAATTCCAAGTGTTTTGTTCTGTAGCTCCTGCTCTATGTGTGAGGCTGTGTGAAGCCACCATGCCTTCAGCCAAGGTGCTGAAGAGTACACAGTACATAGAATTGGGCAGCTATCAGTACTGGCCCGTTCTCATCCCCAGAGGAATACGCCTGTACACCTATGACCAGGTGCCAGGCTTCCTGAGGGAAAACCCTTACATCACAGATGGATACAGAGCATACCTCACGTCTAGACTTTGTATTAAAAGGTGAGTGACACTGTGCAGTACAGTGAATGAGGTAAGCTATTGTGTTTGCCTACATAAACCCTGTCTCTTATTTTGATATGTATTTATTTCTCCTGACAGTCTGTTTATCCTTTCCAATGAGACTGTGAATATCTGGAGCCATCTGCTAGGATTCTTCTTGTTCTTCTCACTGGCCTTGTATGACATGGTGTCTGTGCTGCCTATGATCGGAGCCTCCCGAGAGGACTATGTCATCTACTCTATAGGCCTCTTCTGCTTCCAGGTGGGTGCTTGTCACATCCACAGCACATGAATTACTGTTACAACTATACCACACTCCTCACATTCTTACAGCTGCGTAAACGGGGTGTATACATAATGCATGCTGGGTACTATAGTGTCAGAACATCGATGGACAAAATAGCAAAAATGATACAAAATTGAGACTGAGGGATGCAGTGCTGCATTACAGAATATTAAAGAAGATGAGAAATTACGCAGAATGACAAGTAGCATACTAAGTGAACCTTTCAGGATTGCCCCTTTGATTTGAATAAGAAGTGATATGTGATTATAGACACGATTGTCTCTTGAATTATTCTAAACCAGTTTGTATCAAAATGTCGGTGTCCTTTGCTGTACATCTTGAAAGAGGAGGAAATGAAGGAACCCATTCATTTATTCATGTTTGCGATCACAGATTTTGACAAAATGAAGTAAAATGCCCAAAACCCTGACATTAAACATACCATTATGTAATAATGTAGTTCTGGAGGTGCTTACAAGGTAATCTAGTTACATGCATAGTTATCCTTTAGAAGTCCATATCATACAAAAGTGAATTTTCCTCACTTTTTTTAAAAATAAAATTTGATGTAGTATTTAAACACCTTTTAAAAACACACCATTCCCTACTCATTCCTTGTTCCTCCTTCCCATATCATAAGAAGTTTTTCTGCGAGTCGTAATACAGGCAATCACACATTTACAAATATCATAAAGGGACAATAACTAAAAAAGATATTTTAAAAAGGTCATATAAAAATAAACCTCTTAAAAACTTAACTCATAAGTGGAAAAATAAACTAGCTATTCCCCAGTGTTCTTACCAGCTGAGCAAAATTCATGCATTTTCTGTACATATTGTGTTGTGATGGTTCAGAAGAGTAGTAGAATGCTGAAAATGTAACACTTATTCCTTCCCAGCCAATGGAGGCTGTAGAAGTAAAAAAAAAAAAAGGAAGACGCATTAAGGACTAAGATGCACTGAGAAACACTTTATAATTAAATCTTCAATGTCAACGAACCTATTGCTTGTCGTTGTTAGAGTGCTATCATTCTTGTTTTAGCGTTTGTAGAAAGAAGGAAAATAGCAACCGCCTACTTTGGCAGCTTCTCTCAAGCATACGGAAGTAGCACAGAGACTCTGCTAATTCCCAGAACATACACTTTGAACATCATGCCAAAACATCTAGGCTAGAGCAAAAAAAAAAAAGCATTACAGTAAATATGGAGCTGCAGGAAAGATAGGTAGGCTTATGAGTGAAATTCAGTAAAAATCACAACTGGGTGGGTGCTTGTTTACAAACATGAGTCTGTTAAGTTTCTTTTTAATGATTCTGTCGACATGTTGCTCAGTGTAAATGCCAGTTCGAGACCCGTAGTCTCACCAGTTCTGATCTGCTTAGGTGTGCATGCTGTGTTCAGTGGGCTATCATCTGTTCTGCTGCCACCGCTCGGAAAAGACCAGTCGGCGCTGGGTGGCTCTGGACTATGCTGGGATCTCTATCGGAACCTTGGGCTGCTACGTCCTAGGCGTGTTCTATGCCTTCTACTGCAATAACGTATGTAGCAGCACACACAACGTGTTTCAAAGGCCAGGACTGTTACAGCCTGTCTCTTCATGAGAGATCAAGATTATGGAAGGGGATTATTTACATAGAAATGTTTTAAAACGTTTTGTTTATTTAAACCAAATTAAACCGGATTCCAAAAAAGTTGGGACACTAAACAAATTGTGAATAAAAACTGAATGCAATGATGTGGAGATGGCAA
>JBBPDE010000040.1:9225129-9244173 GCA_037974605.1 Nannopetersius ansorgii | reverse complement strand
ATATCGCATTTCACACACACAGTAATTACTGAGCTATTTTGTACCAACTTTTTGTCATTTCTAATCCTCAGTGTAGCTGGTTGATGCCATACCCCATGCTGCGCAGGCAGAGCTGCAAATCTGTTACTGTCTAAACCCTCCAAACTGGCAAGACTAGACACAGGGTTAGCCAAACAGTGTGTTATGTATGGGTACGTTTATAAACGGCGGTCTGAAGAAAGTTGGAGCGGGGTAAAGAAAGAAAAAAACAAAAAAAACAGTGAATAAAAATGTATGAAGACAAAACGGAAGAAATCAAAGGCAGCATCTGTTTAGCTATTACTACAAAGATTACATCTAGCTCTGAGAATACGTCTACCTCAGACAGCACAAAGAAACAGCTTTTATTGGATGAGAAGATCTGAACCTTAACATTTATTGGGCGATGTTCTTTTTTCGAGGCCGTGTGATTACCCGCTGACGACCGCCCTTGTGAGAGTGAGAATAACGTGGTTAAGGCCTCAGACCATGAGGCTGTAAAGGCTTCCTGTAACACTTGGGCACAGCAGCAGCTCTGTCATGGTGCAGCAGCAGCCACACGTCCTTACAGTGGATTATAGAAGACCCCTTATCCCAGGTCAGCAGATGCTCAATTGGCCGGGCTGTCTAAGTTCATGTAATATTAAAATTAGTTATAAAATGCTGTTGCGGTGCTATGGCTGTTTCAGTAACTGACCTGGATTTAGCATTTACTTACTTTTTCTTTTTTCGTTTATATCAATAAGATATAAGGCTTTACTGTTTTGTTCAGGTGTCCTCCATGCTTTCTAAGATTACTTGTTCAATCAAGACAGGATTTACATAGGAAACAATGTATTTACTGTCCACTAGACCACGGTTCTTATCACCACTTCAAAGACAGTCATATACCTGCCTGATCAAGCAAAAATGAGAGTGGCACACAATGTTTTTTGGGGTTTTTTTGCAGCCCAGTTTTTGCAGTATGGTAAAACTCTGGTAAGTATGGTTTGGTAAATTGTGAGGTACAAACTTTTCAATATGCGGTTTACAGTTGTCATTTAAAAGGTTTCGGTCATATTTTTTAAAAAGCTTTTATGGAATCAGCAGTCGTGGTTTCGGTCCAACGTAGATTTTCTCGGAGACCCAAGCTAATAATTGTTCTCTGAAACCCCCACATATTCGAAGACCCAGCAGATATGCCCTGCGTTTTTTTCTTTAGTGGCGTCCAGGCCTCGTCCGCCATGCCCCCTCGTCCTTGTGCTTGTTGTTTATGTTTGGGCCGGGGGGGCTTAGCAAGGCAATCAGACACCTGAACAAAATGAACCTCCACTGCTCAGCGCTGCTCCAAACAAACAACCAGCACGAGGACGAGATCCGGACGTCCCAGTCAGCTGTACTCAGAGACGGGAGCTTTGGAAGTATCGAAACTGAGAACATTATTTCTCCTTGCTGCTCATTGGCTGCTGCCCCGTAAGGCATTTCCGGCAGCTGTAGTCCAGAATTTCCCCTTGTTTTATTCTTTGTATTTTTATTACTAACTTATTTTATTTACTATTTTATTAATAATTTATTACTGTATTTGCCTGCTTATACCAAAGAAAACGACTGTGCCTGAATTACAGTATAGTCTATGCAGGGGTAACATCGGTATTTTACATTCTAGCACTGCACTAGTTCAGTGTAAACTGTTCAGTACAGATATGGGTTTATCTTTTTCATAGATATGGGTTTACATTTTCTTTCAGGGTAATCTATTAAGTGGAGCTTAAAATTAAATAAGTGTTTTGGAATTTATTTGGGGGCATATTTAGAGTTTACACTATAAAAATGGGCATTCTTAGGCATTTTGTTAACCACAGCACATCATCGCTGTTTTTTGCTCTTGCAATGATTTCTGTATACAAAACAGTGCATACATGTAATTTAAAGACATCTCTGTGTTAACACCTTGGTTCTTGTTTTCTCTTCATTCCAGCTTAATACCGATCCCACAGTAGTTATATATTAGTTATATATATGACATTAAACAACTAAGAATGTGCTCAAGTGCACCTGAGAGTTTAAGGCCTGAGACGTACAGTTCATTTAATTCATAAGAGATAAAGACAGCCATGTTTAATTAAGAACATCTTGCTTGTGTGGTAGAAATGTTAGACTGTAGGGCAGTGGAACCGCAGTAACCCAAAAAAAAATACAGCAATTAAAGCTTCTATAACAAAATCAACCAAAATCTATATTGTTTTTGAATATACTTTTTATTTAATCATTAGCAGTTTGTGAAGAAAACACATTCAGTTATACATTATGATACATTGAGCATTTACATTTCTGTCTCAAGGGAACAGAACATTCTGCACAACTTATTCAACTAACGGTTGCGTATAAATATATGAAAAAACGTTTACTGAAGAATGGTGCACCTACTGACGCATACTAGGATGTCCTTTCGTCTACATTGAACCTATGTGGCATCACAGCATGTTAACCCTAAGATAGTAGAGTTGGTGTTTGGAAGTGATGCTCACTCTACCATCACATAATGATTTCTGTGCTGCGTTCTTAAGACCCGAGTTAGTTCCAGTCACTCTGCACCAGAAACCGATTTACGCCAACCAGCCTTGATGTCCTGAGTGGGACCGTTCAGAGATAAAATTGGACATGGTCCGACACTCTGGATATATTCCAAGTCAGACTTAACCGGAGCAGAGCGGCTACAATTAACTAAGGTGACAACAACAGGACATTTCATATATCAGAAGACCTACAAAGATAGCATCAGCTTGGAGATGAGGTCTGAATGAAATAATGAACAGCTTTGCCTAACTTTATCGTGTTCCCCTCTAACCTGGGAGCAAGAACCTTTACAAAGAAAATGTAAACTAAAACTTCAGATCTTATGGCAGCATACCCTTTTTGTTCCTATGTGCATGCATTATAGTGTAGAATATGGCTCAGTCATGATTTCTACTCCGCTTTTGATTCACCAACGTTTCCGGAAATACCCCCCACTCAACCAAGATGTCTCTGAGAATGGCTGTCTTTATCGAATACAAATGATCGCAACTGAAACGTTGTTATACATATAAAAAAAATAATAATCTAGGTACGATGGATGTTCTGATGCTGGTCAGAACTGAAGTGGACGATGAGATGAATGAATAAAAACACTAGGAATCCAGCATGTGCACTAAATAAACTTACCTTTAGCAAAAGAAAGTCTAAGGAAACAAGTAAATATTGAGCACCCATGTAAACTCGTCCCAGAACAAGCATGTTATCCATACACAGCTTGAATAAAGTTCTAAAACTGGGTTTCAAATACGGATCCTTGAGATACCGCTAGTCTTTGAAGACCAGGTTCAATCCGCTTATACAAAAGTAGCCCTGTATATTCATGAGTTGATGACAGTCATGCATTAACTGTGAACTATTTGCTGTTTCAATGAGCGAAAAAGCAGCAAAAAGAAAATATGTTGATGTGATATGTTTTTTTGAGCTTTAAAAAAACAAAAAACAATAAAAGTCCATGCATTCTCAGACACAGCCTGGTTCTACGGCACAAACTAACACGTAAACAAGGAAGTGAATGTGCACTAGCATAGGCTACATAGCAAAAGCATCACATTTTGAAAGGGGGGAAAAAGGCCCCACTGAAAAGTGAGGATCGTGCACATTTAGTTCCTTTTGCAGATCCAACAGTGCTCCGATTATGTGTCTAAACTCACCCCAACTTAATGAACCTGCCAACATCCGAAATTGGCAACTCAAAGTATCTTCACAGTTTTAAGAAGGAAAAAAAAAAAAAGAAGAGGGATAAGGCTCAATGAGGGAACCAAAGCCAATTCTAACACTGGATAGAAACTTGTGATTAACTCCATGAGAAATTGGCATGTTAAAGACGAGTAAACACAGTGGCAATGAAGATCTCTGGAAGTGTTTCGTTAAGGGAGATCCATGAGCGTGTACCTGAGAAATCCTGGCTCTTGCCACAAATATTAACATGAACTATCAAAAATAAAAAAAATAAAGAAAACCCTAATTGAGGCAAAAATATGTAGCTTTCGGTAAAAGTGAAAATCAGTCTGTTCAAGAATTAGGACTATTCTTTCATGCCAAACTGATGCTATTTACCATGTAAATGCCAAAATGACATTTTGTTTTTAGTATCGTTCACTTTTCTTAGTGAATCCTTAGCAAAGTCTAAGGATCCTGGTTGGATGAAAAATTACTTTTCTGTGGCTGGAACATTTATAGTTTCCCAAGGCAGCTGATTTTTGCACTCTTCTTGCTTTAAAATAACAGTAAATTAAACAAAAGCCAAAAAGAAAACATTCTGTATACTTATATTGTTCTGGCAAAAAAAGGATTTGACTGTTTGAAACAGAAAAATTCTACTTCATCAAAAAAAAAAAAAAAAAAAAAAAAAACCCTGTCTGTGGCTACTTAAGTTAAACAACCTCTCTTAATGCATTAAAATAAAAAGCTAACAAATAAAAGTTCTCTTTCTACAGCATTAAAGTGCAAAAGCCCCCCAACAAGTTAAAAAGGCAAAGCGAGAATATAAAGCATGGAGGCACCAGAAAGCCCTCTTTTGATCTGGGATTACTGCATATGGGTGCCAGTCAACAATTGGGTTCTCCAGGCAGAATAAAAGGCAAAAGAAAGAGGAAACCGCAATACTACAAACAATAGAGGCCTGTGTATGTCCAAAAATATGTAGATTATTATACACATTTTTGCAATCTGTGGAAGCTATTCTTATTGCCATGTAGCATTTTTACTATGCACCGGACCTTATGGGCCCTGGTATGTTTCTCTTGGTCTAAATATATATCAAGTACGCATTTTTGCTTAAATAATGACCGATACCATGAATGTACTTATGCTTAACATCGACTCTTAAGTATTTGCTTTAGGGACTTCCAATAGTGTCTCACTCCCAGCCCCAGAAGTGACTGTTGGTGTCAAAGTGGCACATCCAGAGTAGCACAAGGAAGGAGAGGGTGCACAGGTTGGAATTGAGAGGAGCATGAGGGGACAGTAACAGGGAGCTCAGTGGTCAGGGTCTTTTCGTTGGGGGTTGGGGAGTAGCCGGCTGCTAGAACTTGCCTGCGCTGGCCACGAATGGCACGGAACCAAAGGGGTCCTCAGGGAGCATGGGCTGCTGATGCTCCGTACCACCGGCATCCACGCTGACCGCTCTCTCCACTGGTTTTTCTATGTGGGGGAAGACAGAGGTGTTACTGTGATACTGGTGTGATGCACAGATGCCCTCTGCTGGAGAGGTAGAGAATTATTACAGGGTCAGTGGGAGATCATGCGAATAAATATGCAAATGTATGAAGGTAAATAAATGGAAGTCCATTTATTTTACTGACTGACAAGCACATTAAGTATATTAGGATTAAATCTGATTGTTCATCATAACATATATTTAAACCAAAGGAAACCCCAGAGAGCAATTAGGGGAAGAAAAACAAAAGCGTGCAACACTTGCTTGCTCGCAGAAGGTCAAACTCTCGGTCTAGCAACTCCTCTTCTGTGAGTTTGGAGAAGTTATCCTCTCCGAAGGGGTTCCAGCGAGACATGTCAGGAGGGTTACTGACAGGCTGAAGAGTGGAGCTGATCCTCTCTGAACTAGGCACGGCTGTTCTGTGCTCAGCAAACAGAGAAACAAGACATCAACATCAACATCAACCATGAATAATTAGCTCATTATTACTAAAAAAGCTCTCTAGACGAGCCACAGTGATAAAAGTAACAAGACGACTGTGGATGGAGGTGGCTACCTGCTGCTGGCGAACAGAGGGTCCACAGGGGAGGGGCCAGCAGGGGTGTAGGAGCCCAGAGAATTCTGGAACTCCACTGGGGAAATGTAGGGCACCTGCTGGGCTGGAGCACACTGGTGTTGCTGCTGCTGGGCAGCAAAGGCCTGCTGGTACTGATGCATCTGTTGAGCAAAGGCACAGTGACTGATATGCATATAATGGACTGGAATGACAACAATGCATATGTGGGATTCTGTGTGCCTACTGTAACTCACACATCCACTGGTTAGTGTTTATACAATGTAATATACTTTCCTCGTATATTAGACAAATGTCCTACATTTTACACATATACATATTTTTGTATGTTTACTTCAGTACATATATGTAATAAATATAATAATCCTGCAGATACCATCCTATCTAGGTGCATGCAAGCATGAAAAAATACACAAGGCTCTTTTGAAAGCAAAGTGACCAGAGAAAGTGAGGGAGTGACACAAAGCCCCTCGCATTTCCCTACAGTGTAATTGCTTCATATGTTACGATTTAGCACAGAAAATTGGTCGATTTCACCCCCCATTCAATCCCCTGATGGCTTTGCATGGAGCAGATTGCATCTGAAATTAAACAGATGGTAACCATTCGGTGGAAAATGAGCTAAAAATTGTGCCGCCTTAACATTATGTATTTAGAGAAAGTCGGTTATGGGCACTTCCATGTTTAGCGTAAATACATTTCGGAGGAATAACTGACGGATGCTTTCGACTGGCATCGACTTGGACTCAAGAAACGTTTGGCACGAAGAGCTTTAGCAGAGTGTGCGAGTGGCCAAATTAGTATTGGAAGCAGAGTGGCGCGATCCAATTGGACTTTTCTTAAGTGTGGAGGCACCAGTCCTTGTGACTCGACCCACGGCATGCTGCTTTTATTCTGGCCCAGACAGCGCTCAAAGACTTAGGTACTTAAATTGAATTCATTTGGACTAAAACACAGTTGGGTGTGAGACGGATGTCATATGACTTTATATAATAATACATACAGGCAATAAGAAGCAGACAACTTACCCTCACAATGTTCTTACGATTACGTTACAGGACTGTAGCTGAGGAATATTGTTTACTCTAACATTTAGGTGTTTCCCAGTAACTTCAGGTGCAGCGTTTAGAGTCTGAGGGCGTGTTTCCTTTAAGAGAGTGAATGAATGACCAGATGTCTGGCACAATAGCGTGGTTTTCACAGCTGACTGGGCCCACTGCTGTCTGCGTGTGCGAGTGCTCACCAGGGCTGCATAGTGCTGCTGCTGCTGCGGGTGATACATGGACTGCTGCATCAGCATCTGTTGGTGAAGCATATGCTGTTGCTGCTGCTGCATCTGGAGGCTCTGCTGCATGGCCTGATACTGCAGAAAGGGATACGAGGAGAGACAAGGAGAGAGAGGGGGAGCGAGAAAAAGAAGTGGACAGGAGAGAAGGGGATAGATATTTTGTATTACTACAGTACAAAATGGCTTTAAACACATAAATGTACTTACATAAATACTTAGTGATAAAATTCTCAGTCTGTACTTCTGCAAATACTTCTTACAAAAACGAAATCCATAAATAAATATCGTGCGTGTTTCAATGAGTTAAGCAGAACTCAGGAGTGTAAAGGCTTGTGAAGCTGAACACATTTCACAGCCACAAACAGAGGAGAGGACAGAAAGCTGTTTTTGGAGCAGTCCTCAGACAGCTGTGTTAGGCCATCTGACCCATTAACAGAGTAAGACACGATTAACCAGCTGACCACCTGCTGTACTCAGGGACACATTCTGTCCACTCTCCTCTCAAACACACAGCGCCATCTGTCCGTGCAGAGCGGAAATGTTCAAACAAGAACTCTGCCTTATATAATAGTGACAAACTGATTTTTAATGAGTTTTTAAAACTAATTAGAGGTAAGTTAACGGCCCGATTCCAACAGCGTAATATACACCGATCAGCTGCAACATTAAAAGCAATGTAGTGAAGTTGTTAACCTGGATTATTTTGTTACAATGGCACCTATCTAGTAAGCAGCAAGGGAACCGGTAGTTCTTAGAAGTCTTGGAAGCAGGAAAACTAAGCAAGCAGTGACTTTGACAAGGCCCAAATTGTGATGGCTAGACTACTGGGTTAGAGCATCTCCAAAACAACAGGTCTTGTTGAGTGTTCCCAGTATGTAGTTGCTAGTACCAGCAAATATGGTCCAAGGAAGAAAAATTAAGACAACGACAACATAGTCATGAGCGTTCAATAAAGAACACAGAGCAAAGGTTAGTCTGTCTGGTCTGATTATACAGAACAGACACTGTTGCATAAATTAGAGCACCAGAATTGCATCTTGGACCAATGTAAGAAGGTGGTCTGGTCTGATGAACTGCACTTTCTTTAGCATCATGGGGATGGCCTGGCACGTGTGGGTCTCTTACAAGGAGAAGAATGTCCCCCTGGAACGTCCTGCTGCTCGTTTAAACATTACTTTGACAAGTACTGCTTTACTTAAACATTGCTGCAGACCACGTACACCCCTGCATGCTAAATGTATTCCCTGATGGGAGGCCTTGGCCTCTTGCAGTAGGATAATGTGCCCCTCCACACTGCAAAAATGTTTCAGGAACACGACAAACATTTCTAGGAGCTGACTTGGCATCCGTGGGATGGGTTGGACAAACATGTTTGATCCATAGCGGCCCCACCTTTCAACTTCCAGGCCTTAAAGGATCTGCTGCTAACATTTTGGTGCCAGTTATCACAGCACACATTCAGATGCCTTGCAAAGTCCATGCCTCGACACTTCCGAGCTGTTTTAGCGGCACAAGAAATATTAGCAATGTTATGGCTGATTGGTGCCCATTGCATAGTAATTTCACAGACAGATGAGGCATGGGTATCCATTCATATGCGTATCATTCGAGAAAACCAATCAGTTCTCTGAACTTAAGACAATATGCTAGACTTGCGTATATGCATTCATGTAGTTTCAATAGTCAAATAAAGAACTTTAAGAACCGCCGGTTCACTTGCTGCCTGATTGTGATATGCTTTATCGAATTATTGTACATCCTCTTTTTGAGAAAGCCAATATGATAAACGAACATAAACGGGAATTACCTGCATGTACTGCAGCTGTTGTGCATGAACTTGTTGCTGGTGGTGCATGTTAGGTTGTTGATGTGGCTGCTGCTGTTGATGGAGTTGCTGCAGTCTCAGGTCTCCTGGCTGCAGCTGCTGCAAAACTCTGTTCTGCTGATTGCTGCTCTGCATCTGCACAGCTGCCTGCTGTCCATTCCCTTGGGCTAATGAAAACACAAAAGCACTTACATATGCACATTCATGCCCATGCACACCAGTTTAAGGTGATCATAGATAAAATAGACGAAGCGGCTACAGTACAGCTGTATCAGAATCAGAGAACTTTATTTATCCAGGAGCAAATTGTTCACATTTCCTTTCTTATTATGTACAGTTTAGCAAGTACATAATAAGAAAGACAGCTAAAGAGTGTATAGACAAGAAAGAGTCACTTACCTTTCTGGCCATTGCTGACTGTTCCAGAGGGGACAGTCATTTTTACAGGCGTAACCGAGTTAGGCAGTTGAAGGACACCGCTGCTGGCAGCTTTTGGCCTCTGTCTTGGAGCAATGGATGTTTCCGTAGGGCCCAAAGACTCTGTTATTCTGCAGGAATTCATGTTAGCCTGATTAATTCTGCATGTAGAAAGACTGTACATTTGATATAAAGAGAGATATACACTAACTAGCCACTTCAATAGTATTCAAGGATTCAAAGATTTTTTTGCCTTATGTACTAAGTAAAGTAGCCTTTTATAGTCACGCATGAACAGGATGTGTGAACAAAGTAAATTTCTCTCTCTGCACTTAACCCATTCACCAACTGAAGCAGTGAGCTACAATCAACGAGGGGCACCCAGGAAGAAGCGCGTGGGGACAGTAGCTTGCTCAAGGGTACTTCAGTACAATACACAATGAAATTCTTACCTGAATGCTTCTCCACAGACTACAGACAATTATAGACCAATTAAATAAATACAAGTAACATATACTAAAGCATTCAGCATGAGGTCGTACGTGACGTGATGGAGCACAGTAGCAATACTGGAGTCCTTTATAATGGTTTTGTTGTTCTGAGACATCATGTGATGTAAATGTCCTGGACAGCTGGAAGCAAAGTGCTTAACTAAGCCTTATTGTCCTGAACAGCTGTCATAGCAGGACACAAAAAACACAATGAGTCCAGACAGCACACCTATTCACACTAGTGAGCACTAAGGCAGATATTTTGGAGTTCCACGATGCCCAAAAGAGTGAAGGCATTTGTTGAAGCTTTTTTGAAACTGAAAGTGATCATTCGGTCATACATGAACACACCACAGCACACAGAGTGAACAGCACGAAATTCACCCTCTGCATTTAAGCCATTCAGGGGGCAGCCATGAACACGGCGCAGGGGAGCAGTGTGTGGGGACGGTACCTTGCTCAGGGTACCTCAGCGGTGCCAAGCGGCCTGGGAATCTAACCTGAACTTTCTGATTGCAGGGCGAATGCCCTAACCACTAGGCTACCAGCTGCCTTCCAGCTGCTTTTTACTGGATCCTGTAGACCAGCTCCACTGTTTTGCTGACAACAAGAGAGATTGGTGTCTTGACACACTCTCTGTAGGCCGTCTCATCATTGTTGGTGATCACATCCCGCAATGGCGTCATCAGCAATGATTGTGTTGGAGCTGTAATGGGCCACACAGTCATTACATTGCAGCAACAGGCTAAGAACACTGCCCTGTGTTTAGAAGAATCAAGGCTTTCCCTCCAATCTGCACATGCTGGGGTCAGCGCCTTCGTACTGCTGATGTTGTGGAAAGGTTTATTGTCCAGGCACTGGTGTGTCAGAAAATTAGGTCCCTCAGTAGACTGCCTCGCCTTAGTCAGAGATCAGGCCCACGCATGCTGTGTCATCTGCAAATTTGAGCTGTGTCTGTGTGTGGAGTCATGGGTGTACAGGAAGGAGTAAGGATGTAAGGATCAGTAAGAACCAGTGAGAAGGAGCTGATGCTACCCATCCTTCCCCGCTGCCGATGGCCCATTCCTGAACTTCCTGAAGATTCAAGTTGGGCTACAAGGGCGAAAAGATGCTGAATGTTACAAGCATTTTCACATACAGCTCTGGGGAAAAAAAGAGACCACTTCAATTTATTTTTAAACCATACCGTGTCTGTTAATATCCTACATAAGCACCGCATTCTGCTTTATAAGGTACTGATTAGTGATAACCTGAATCACATCATATTTAATGAGGAAAAGTATAAAAACACTGCTTTGACATTGGATGGTAAAACATTACTAGAAGTAGTGTTTTACCATCCAAAGGTAATTACTGCCATTTTGTTTACGAGTGAACAAGATATTTGTTTTCTTTCAATCCAACTTCTGTAAACGCTGCATCATTTCTCTTATTTGGATGTTTTGTCATTTCCTATAAAATTATGCTTTAAAGAACAATATATTTATTATTGTCAGAAAATCTTTAAAAAAACAAAGGCAAAGCTATTCCGTTCAATACTCGCACCTATTAAAGATTAAACCTGAAAAAATGAAAAAACATTTTTGCAGCGGTCTCTTGTTTTTTTCCAGAGCTGTGTGTGTTGTTGTCGAGATGAGAGAGGGTCTGGTGTGGAGAGTATAATAACGAGCAGACGGGATCGCCAAGCAGTCTCTGAAACACTTTCAAAAAAGTTCAGATGAACTGGGTGACACTTAGAACTGAGAGGGACAGAGAGAGAGGCTGACAATGTTTGCAAAGACTCACAGGCTTTAAACAGCATTCAGGAATGAGGTTAGGGCCGGCTGCCTTGAGAGGAACATTCCATTAGTGTCACTACTGTTCTGAGAATGATTCACCACTTAAATAATATCTGCTCTGGGGGGTCCTGACCACTAAAGAACAGGGACATTCTCAGTGACCCGGGGGCAAACTAGATCCACCACATTGTAAGTGATTTTATTGTAAAATGGAAGGAGCAGCAACAGCTCAGCTACAAAGCAGTGAACCAGCAAACTCACAGAACAGGGCCCCGGGGGTGGGTGGCTTCGCAACTTGTTTTTTAACCCAGATTTATATTTTTTGCTCCTGTACATTTTCCTCACCACAACAACAGGTCATTTGTGTACCAATATTAAACCGATACAAATAAGAACTGTAATGTGCTGTTTACACAAATAAATGAATCACAAGCAACACAAATGTGGCACTTCTTTGACTCAGTTGTCTTCAGTTGTCTCTCAGGGTATTATTATTATTTTTTATTATTTGTACAGTGCGCTCTTTTATTCCAAACTGTTGTGTATGGCTTTATCCTATTGCTTCTTGCTGCTCTTACCTTTGTACTGTCCGCTTTCTGCTGTAACATCATAAATTCCCCACTTGTGGGACTAATACAAGCATCTCTTATATTATATTATTAAAAGAACCCTCTGTGAGGGCCATTTACTTTGTTAAAAAAAAAAACCACTAAAAGAAGACAAAGGAGCATTCTGCTGAGGTGAGAAACAAAATAACTGAAACACACAATCATGAAACTGCTAAAAAAAAAAAAATCAAAAAGTTTGAATGCACTGTTGAATCCATTATTAGAAAGTGTTCATAGGGAGAAATCACTGGTATATACCTACTCTATAGAAAGACAACTGTTGTAACAGCAGAGCATTCGTGTGTAAATATCTGCATATTTGTGACTTTGGAACTATTTTGTTGCAGATTATATTAGAAATACTGAATGGAAAATTCAGAAAACAATGACGATTGTCAAGGGGACTGAACAATATTGTAAGCAATTTTGTGTGTGTGTTTACACACATCCATATTAGATAGAAAGATAGAGAGATGAAGTCAGGTGTCCATCTAATATATAATAAATAAAGATGAACTGAACTAATGTATAAGGTAAGAGGTAAACCTAAAGAAGTGGCTTGACAGTGTACAGACATATATTGCACTAGGCTCAGTTACACAATAACAGTGGCACATTAATTTACTTACATTTAAAAGCAAATTATATAGACAATCAATTTCACTTTGCACACACGTACCTGGCTTTCGTGAGGCTCTTCTTAGCAGCAATGTCACTGGCTGTTAGTGGCTCTGGCAGCGAGGTGGGGATGGGAGAATTCTGCCATCAGAAATAGAAAGCCAGACACTCACTACACCAGTCATACCTCATAATAACCTTCACTGCATTCAGCTGGTTAATCAGTGTTGCTTTGATATGCTGCAATTACTACACAGGCCTTGGAAAGACTTACAAACAGATTTGGCACTGGACACTCCTTTCCTGCTAATCTGAAGGCGAAGTAGGAGACTTGATAGATGTCTGGTCTTTTTTCTTGATCTGGCTCCAACATGTATCCTTTAGTAAGAAAAACAAGCTGCAGAGTTAACAAAAGAAATGCTTGAATCAAGATGAAGAGGCTGTTTTAGCAGGAGCGAGATTAGACTGCTCAAACACACAGCCTCACTTAAAAACAAAGAGAAGAAAAGGTCTTGGCGAGAACACTGAAATTTCAGATTAAAGGGTACGGTTTAGGATTGTCTTATGACATTGAGTGGACTGTTGTAAGCCAAATCATCCTGTTGCCTCAATGCACATGGCTGCTATGATATTCGATCATTTACAGCATTTAGCTGACGCTCTTATCCAGAGCGAAGTGCTTAAGAAGTCCACAACTGTTTCTTACCTGAAAAACAGCTTAAATCCATGTCAACTATTTAACTAAGATGCTGCAGTCAGAGCATCTATACAAGAACTGTCACATAATAACTAGCCAACACCTAACCCAACAATACATAAGCCATAGAGAAGAACAACATAAATCAGAGAACGGAAGTCAAGGGAAAGGAATTTATTTATTTTTTTAAGAAATAAGTAAGCAGTAGGAAATCTCATCATTTCAGATCAAAATCTCATCATTTAATTGTGAATAAGTCTATACCTGCTGAACTTAACTGAGAACGTGTGAATGAAAGGATTTATGAATGAAATGATGGTAATAAACAAACATTTGACATGTAGTGTCCCACATCTACCACTAGATGGCAATCGTGTTTCAGTTAAAATCAACAGGAACACAAAACACCATCTTCCTCGCTCCATGCTCCTTTCATTCACCACATCAGTGTGGAGTTGATGTACTTTAGATCAGATCACCTTTATCTTTACTAGTGATTACGACCTTAAGAAAGGTGTGACTGGTGCCACTTACTGATTAAACAGTGCAGTTTGGAGGAAAACTTCGAATTGTCTGGAACATTGAAGATTCCGTCACATATGGCGACTAGACTCTCCCCAAACGGGAGCGTGAAGAAACACAGCTTGTACAACAAGCACCCAAGTGCCTGGGAGAGACAGGAAAAGAGAAATAAGCTCAACTTTTCGCAAAAAAAAAACAAACAAACAAACAAACAAACAAACAAACATGGTACCTCAGGTTTAACGGGGCATTATTAGGAAAATACAGCCACTCAGGCCAGACCTGCATATTGGGTGTACTCGAGTTGGAGAATCCTTTCTATTTTCTATTTTTAGAGGAAGTCAAACACTGACAGGAAGCACTGTCATATGTTTCCTCTTCTGATCTATGCCTCCTCTTAGATGTCTTTAAAGCTACTGCAGGGAATCAGAGCTCCAAAAAAAAAACACCCCATCTTTCTGAGGCGTTTACTATCATTTTGCTTCATGTAAGCGTTTGTTCAGTGAGGCAAGGACAGAAAAATTCTTTCTCTAACACTCTCTCTCTGCAAGGGTGAGCTGAAGGGGACGTTTTGTACTGCAAAGATCTCACTCTTTTCTTTAGACCAGAGCCAAGCCTTTTTTTGACACACAATGCACATTACTGTAGGAAAAAACAGTCAAATACATTGAAAAACTTGACCCAAGATATTTACGATGCTGTTATGGAGGATCTACACCTTTGGACAAAACTCTGAAATCAATACTACTTCTGTAGAAGAGTAAAAGTAAGTTTTCAATTGTACACTGTGTTACAATGTTCTCTGGAATAGTGCACACAACGGAAATGAAAACCCAGAATTTTCTGGCCAATACTGTGATGGATGTAAATTGTAATTATTTTGTATTAAAATAGGGTCTAGGGCCTGTTATTTATGGTTTGAGGTTTGCTCATGCTAAATGTTATGTGCCAAATTGCTAGTTGTGGTTGTTTTGGTCGTCACAAGGGCACATAAATGTGTTGCTGCTCTTGTTTTTTGTCTAAGTCATGTACAGACACAAGGTCCACACAATTTCCTACTACAGCACAGTAGTGTAATTATTTTGTAAACAAATGTTCGACCAATGAACTACTATAAATACGTATAAAAGCAGTTTGAATGGCGCTTGCCATTTGAAAACTGTACTCCTTCAAACAGCACTTTAAGTAAAAACATCTTTTTTAATATTAACTTTCAGAGAGGCATGAATATACCCATGTATAAACAATGCAATCTTACTCAGCACTCAGCAGTCAGAAGGTGACAGAAAGTTCGGCTCGTTTGGTTCAATTCTGAAGCAAACAAGGAAAGCTACACTTCTTATTCACGTTCTTACTCAATTACACCATTAAACCAAGCTGGCTTGCGTCAGTAGAGTTCACCAACGACACTTCTGCACGTGACCACATGCAGCATAAAAAAAAAAAAAGTAAGGGTCTTATAAATGTAATTGACATTAGACTCCACTTTCGTTAATGCACTTTGATATATATATATATATATATATATATATATATATATATACAAAAACAAGCATTCCAAGGAAATCCTAAAGACTCCCTCCCCCAACAAGAACCCTTATTTACAGAGGAAACCGGTTTGGCTTTGGGGTTTGCGTCATCTTCCTGGCCAAACCAGCTCCTCAGCATACACTTATATGAGAAACACGTACAGAGGGAGGGAGAGGGGGGAGGAAGAGAGAGAGACAGAGAGAGTGAGCGATAGAGAGAGATCAGTGTGTATGTGGGCGTCAAAGCATGTGTGTGCGGGCACTTACCCAGATATCAGCCTTGGTGGTGATGGCTTTCCCTTGGTACAAGTTAATCATCTCTGGGGCTCGATATGACAGGGTCGTGTACCTACAAACAAAGGGCAAAAACAGAATAAAGACTTGTGTTTTACAGATAACAAAATGCAGTTCATAGTTAAATGAATTGTTGGGCAAAACCTCTAGATAAACCAATTTTTTCCTTACCATGTGAAGTCAGGAAATATTTTCTATGTCTGACATGCAATTCTTCCCAACATTAAACAATAGTACACCTAGTACACCATAGTACACCTTTTAGAATCAGAAAAATAGACAAAAGTACTGAGGCACAAAGCTATCACACATGACTGCCTTCCAATCCACAGACTTTAATATGGAGGTGGTCCACCTTCTTGAAAGGCTTTCCACAAGATTTTGGAGTTTCTGTGGGAATTGAACCCATTCATTCTGTAGAGCTTTTTTAAGGTCAGACACTGATGTTGGACGGGAAGTCCTGGCTCTCAGTGTCTGTTCCAGTTCATCACAAAGTTGCTGGATGGGGTGTGGGCCAGTCAAGGTCTTCCACACCGAACTCATCTGACCATGTCTTTAAGGACCTTACTTTGTGTACTGGGACACAGTCATGCTGGAGTAGAAAAGGTTCTTTTCCAAACTGTGTCAACAAAGGTTGAAGCGTGACATCCAGAATGTCTTGGTCTGTTGACGCATTAAGATTACCCTTCACTGGAAGTAAGGGGCCACCAAAATTCAATAATTAAGAGGTGTCCCTGTACTTTTGTCCATATAGTGTATAGGTTTGAGGCAAATGTATGATTTAGGCATGCAGCCTTTAGCATGCCATTTGCTGGGGTATAAGTTCCCCAAATACAGGCCACTGTCAACTGCATCTTACCTCTTTATTTCGTCCTCCACAGCAGTCACACCGTCTTTGAGTGGGTGCAACACTTTGTGGGTGGCACTTCCAAAGTCACACAGCACATAGTTCCCCTGATCATTTAAGAGGATGTTTTCCACCTGCAACAGCAAGTGCACGGGCGTGCAGGAACTCACATCAAGACTATTTTTCACAAATGCACACATCTGTAATCAGGCCACCTTTCAAAATATGAGCCAAAGTACACTTAATGAGTAACAAATGCAGTAAAATACTTTTCCAGGTTTAACCTTACTTAAATAAAATCCAGAAATACTCAGGCTGATGTGGCTACCTGTAACTGGAAAGTGGTGGGAACCAGTAAGCTTACTAACTACTGACTTTCACCCTTTATTTGCAATGTCAGCATTTTCACACGAAGTACTCCGTTAAGGAGTGCTGAGAACTGCCATCGTTTGTTCCTTGTTACTGGCGGACTGGAGCGGAAGATTCAGGTGATTGGCACCATTGGCAAGTTCCCACCGGTTGCTGCCAAAAGGCATTTGTGCTCAGACAGCATCACCCGCCAGACTCTGCCTAAACAACCCTGTCCGTTCCTGGATTTGTATAATGTGTGTCACTAATAACGTTAGCAGGGAGGATAACTGGGTCGAGACCTGACGCCTTGAGTCTCCGGTAGGGCGCTAATTCCTCTTTTTCTGTCTCTTCCTCCCTTTTCTCGTTTCATTTATGTATAATTACATGCCGGATCAGAGGGAGGCGCTGAGCTTAAAGACCTAAACTAGATAAAAGACAGAGAGAGGGAGGACAGAAACACTGAATGCATGTTGATTTTGCTCTGGAGCAGTGATGCCTAACCTAGCAGCCTCTGGCCACTTACACAAGCAAAGCACTCAGGCAAAAGCTGGGGCATGTTAATGCTTGCATCTTCAAATTCGGCAAAGCTCTTTAAGCATAAACATAACTTTATGACGAACAAGCCTCTGCTCACAAACAAAGAGGGATGCATAATAACAGTAGTGTGTATTTATTGGTCGATAAAGTAAAAAAATTAGATTATCAGTCGGATTCTAAAATGTTAGCTTTATTTATGAAACAACACAGTAGACATGATAAGCCTGTTATCAGTGTGTTCATGCTTGTCTGTTCATGCTTGTCTGTTCTGCAGTAACTAAAGTTTCACTATGAATGTCAAATATGGATGAAATATCTATTCTGATAAGTCAAATAAGTCATGTCTGTCAAGTGAATATGTATCAATACATCATACGATGAATGAATCCAATGACCCAAATTATTTGTATAATACAAAAATGAGGGGGGCAGTCTCCCTGGAGCAACTTAAAGGTAAGGCTGGGCGATTTGGCCTAAAATCAAAATCTAGATTAATTGAACATTTTAACTCTATTACGATTAATGAACGATTATTTTATTTATTTATTTTTTTGCCCTCATAGTTCACTGACAGGTTTTGTACAGTAAATATGCTCACATATTACAAGTGAGAGATATTTGAATGAAGGCTGCATTACTTGATTTTAAAATAATTGCAGGAAACACACACACACTATCTACTATCTATATTTTTAAAGGGAAAGTAATCGGAATAATCGACCTGGAAAAATGTGATCAATTATAGGTTCTGAATGTCAATTTCGATTACTTTTTTCGATTAATCGCCCAGCCCTTAAAGGTCTTGATCAGGAACCCATTGGTGGTGCTGAAGGTAGGATTCAAACCCATGACCCCTTGATCCAGAGGCATGTATCCTACCCACTAAGCTACCACCACCCCCAATTATCCTGTGTAACCAAAGCTTCAAAATGGCATGATATTTCTGAACTGGATAAATTACAATGAGCAGTAATGCTACCTTCAGGTCTCTGTGGATGACCGGGGTTTTACACTGGTGCAGTCTTGCTACAGCTTCGCAGGTGTCACAGAAGATGGTGAGGACCTCAGGCTCACTGAAACCGACATGCAGCCGCTGATTCATCTGTTTCACAACCTGGCCCGCTGTGAGAGACACAAAATGACACGCATGAGACATTTAGCGATCTGACCCATCTCGTACTGTAAGAGGCTGGGAGTCAAAACTGCGCAACAGGTCACAAGGTTGCAGAAGATTATGCAATGCAAATCTTGAATCAAAGAAGAAAAAAGACACAACCCTGGCATTCTTGGAGAGTTTAAAGACTTTAGCAGAGCAAACAGATTTAACAGAGCATTTACACATACACACATGGGCCTCATTTACACTGTCAGTTAAATGTGACCCAATTCCGATTTTGTGCTCATATGTGACACAGATCGGATCTGTTCCATGACA
>JBBPDE010000040.1:9177867-9192625 GCA_037974605.1 Nannopetersius ansorgii | reverse complement strand
TTCAGGTATTTTATTCTGTATTGTTCTGTCTTGTCTGAGTGTGCAGTCGTGATGTGAACAATTTCCTCCGGGATAAAGTTCTCTGATTCTGATGTTGGATGAGAAGGTCTGGCTCACAATCTCTGTTCCAGTTCAACCCAAATGTGTTGGATGGGGTTGAGGTCAAGACTTTGTGTGGGCCAGTAAAGTTCTGCCACACTGAACTCCTCCAGCATGTCTTTATGGAGCTCGCTTTGTTCACTGGGCTACCTAATTTCAATACTAAAGAGGTATGTCCCAATACTTTTGTCCATATAGTGTACTGTGTGTAAACTCTGTCAGAAGTGTGAATTCTAAACATTCAATCTTCTAAACTTTATCTAATGTACTCTAATGTAATGTTATTGTAAATCAAATGTATAGCAAAAGCAACAGCAACAATTTCTGACCTCTTAGGGTTAAATATGGTTGATCCTTGCTGTATTAAAGTCCCTCTTATCATTACTGCATCTGAATTTTGCTCCAAACAGTCCTCAATACTTTATGACTGTAACTTACTTCTCGGGGGCGTGGGCTGTGCAGGAGAGGGGCTTGTCTCCAGGATCAATCCATGGCTGCGTGGGCTGCACAGTGCAGGGAATCAGGAACACTGTGTACTCTCCAGAATAGTCTTTTCTGGAACACAGGAAAAATACGGCATCAGCATCAGCAGGACACAGCTGTATGACCCACCATAACCAGAGCTATAGTGCCTACCTGCTGTAAGAGCTGGTGGCCCTCCACAGCTGGTAGGGCGAGTCAAACGTCTGGGCGCTCCACACCAGCTGCAGGTCAAAGTCTATGCCCCCAAGGTGGTCTGGGGCCATCAAGTGGGACTTGTGCCCAGGAAGAGTGTGATGTTCGGGGATAAACTGACCTGCAAAACACAGGAGAAATGCATTCATTTAATATCAAGACATCAAACTTTTACAGTGAGCAAGATGTGAGGAACAAACACTCTTCAGAAAACTGCAACTGACAAATATTATTATTATTATTATTATTATTATTATTATAACTGATGAACCAATATGAGTATTTCATTACTCGACTAATTTAGCCTGTCTTCTTTGATCCATCTCCCTTTATTGTCATTATCATGCAAGGTTATATCTGGACAACTAAACAAGAAAAAACATATACACTATATGGACATATGTATTGGGACGCCTTATTTAGGACCAACCAGTGTTTGCTATTTCAGTGTCTGGTGCTCATAAATAAACACACTGGAAACTGTACTGAATTATTACCCTTCCATTACATCCACAGGTATACCTGAGATTGTTGTCATTTTAATTGTAATAAAAAAGCTGTTAAAGGGGAATTCTGAAGTCTAAATAACGTCATTTACAGTGGTTTGCTGTGAAATGCAACACAGAGTCAGAACTGTTCACAGTGGTGGTGATAGGAAGAGGCCGTTCAGAGTGCCCAGATCTATGCCAACAAATGCTATTATAAGAGAACCGTCTAGAAATAACATCTTTTTAACAGTGGTTTGAGACGGGTTTGGTCTTTTAGGGTGCTTTCACACCTATAGTTCGACTGCTTTAGTCCGCACCAGTCAGAAAAATGTTACAGTGTAGTAAACAGACGTGGGTACGGTTTGCTCTCACATATGCAGAGTTCTAAACGAACCAAAATAGACCGCGAAGACCATCGGCACCGGAAACAGAAAATCGCGCCACTTTCAATAATCATGGAGGAACAGCTTTGCATTGCTCTCATGGCGCTGATCCTCGCGCATTACATTGTACGTGCAGATCATTTTTTCCAGACATTTAATTTCGAACATGATTCGCGGCTCAAAACCAACTTCCTGATTTATTCATCTCGCCGACGGCGCATTGCGCGCCACTTCAGGGAGAAGAGACATGCCCTCCTCCTCCTGAATTATCATAACCTTAACCCTGACAACAGTGTATCTCATCTGATACCCATAATGCATTAAACTATACCGGGTCGTCCAATTTGGTTTGGTTGCGTTCACACCAGACGAACCGTACCAAAGTAGAGTGGATAAAGCGCAGACCACCCCTTCAGGCAGGATTGATTGATTTGTTGCGCACCAAAGTACCGAGATTGCGTTCACATCAACGCAAACGAATCGAACCAAGGGACCAAACATGTTTGGTGTGCACCAAATGCTGTAGGTGTGAAAGCTCCCTTAAAAAAGGACAGAGCGGTACATGAAAGCAAAGCAGTGTGTACAAAAAACACTTTTCTTATATTCACTGTTATTTTACTGTTATAAGAAGCTGTAGATTCTCTGGTGGTTTTGGATAGTACATAACAATGTTATATATTTGGTAAACATTATTGTAATCTTTGTTATAGACATTCTGACTCCTGGATCCTGTCATCAGCACTATAAAGAAAATCTTGTTGTTTTGTAGATGTTGCTGTGAGGATCTTCTTTCAGTATCAGCATTGCAAAGCAACTAAACATGTTAAATTCATTGTATATTTGTTAATGTAATATATTCATTTACTTCATTCTTACTGAAGATCATGGAATCATACCTCTGAATTTCGCATGAGTCTTAAACTCAATCACCAGCCTTCCATCTTCTCTGATGAAGATACGGATGATCTGAAGTCTTGCTGAGAGCACGCTGTCTGTCTGGATACCTGTCAAGAACAAATGGAGAATGGATTTATCAGCTTCAGCATGAGATGGGGAAAGTTTCAATGATAAACAGAAGGACAAGATTACAGATAACGGAGTCTGTGAGAGATTTTGGTGATGCAGAAAATCTTGCTTCCCCGTGTTATTACATACTATTTGTAGGTGTACATACCCTTACTTGGCAAATAAAACATGATTCTGATGCGTTTACAGTGTGAACAAATATATGATTTGGGATTAGATCAAAGGAAAAATCATATAAAATGTCTGTATTTAAAAATGGCCATTATACACTATGTGGACAAAAGTACTGGGACGCCTGACCATTACACCAAGAGGAACTTTAATGACACTGCACTCAAATACATAGACTTTAATATGGAGTTCGTCCCCCATTGCAGCTATAACTGCTTCCACTCTTCTTAGAAGACTTTCCACAAATTCTGTGAGAATTTGTGTCCATTCATTCTGTTCATTAAGAGGTCAAACACGGATGCTGGATGAGAAGGTCTGGCTCTCTATCTGGCTCTCAATCTCCATTCCAGTTCATTCCAAAGGTGTAGGATGGGGTTGAGGTCAGGACACCATGTGGGCCAGTCAAGTTCTTCCGCACCGAATTCATCCAACCATTAATGCCGAAGTATTAAGATTGATCTTGTTGTGCATACATTTGTCTGGAGTCCCTTATTTTTAAGCAGCTCCTGTGTATGTAGGTGTGTTTCTCTGAACTGTACACATACCTGTCCTCCACAGCACAGTGTCGTAAAAGAAGGAGAAATCCATCTCTGTGTGGTGCTCAAGCGAGGCCCAGCCTCGAGGGGCTGTCACGTAGATATACGACACATAGAGAGGCACCTGTACCGTCAGGAAGGACTGCGCCGAGTCTCTGACCTGTTACACAAAGAAACACAGGCCATGTATTTACAAACAAGTCCATTTATCATAAGTAAATCAGCCTTGGCAGGTATAGGCTGTTTTTTTTTACTTCAATAAAATGCCAGTCAAATTGCATGCAAATCACATAGGCACACACAACACACCTTGCTACACCTAAAGCAACAGGTTCTCATATATACCTGACAAATGTGCCTTTGACAGAACGAAGCCATTTGACTGATATATTTAGATCAGATTAGAATACTTTATTTAAATTACTTTTTTTGCCACAGAACATCAACAAGAGCCTCTAGACCTTCCATACACACAGTCTTCCAGCTCTTAGGGCGTAAACCACACTACTCCGGATAAAGGCTCATCATTGAGTTTGTGTGACAGCTCTAGTATATTAAAGCTATAAGACTTTTTTTGGCTATTCACATACGCAGTGTTAAACCCAAACTGACTCAAGGGGCTTCTTGCTTTTAAAACAGTGACACGATCATGATCTACAGTCAAATGCAAACATTTGCATACACCAGGTGAAATGACATGTTTTATTGTTCGAAGGAACAATAAGTACAGATCCTCTATTCTGAACCCACATCTGCATGGTTTAATGCACTCAGATAATCACTGTGTATTTGTGATATGTTTTTTTCATGAGCAATGGTGATACTTTATTGGAGCATTTTTGCTTGGCTTGGAGTGTGATTTTGGTGCCAATCAAAACTATATGAAGAACTCTAACCACACTACCCACCCGTAAGTGGTAGGGCTGTTGCGGTACATGTATTCGTACCGAACCGTCACGGTACATGGGTCACAGTTCGGGATATGATGTCTTTTGGAGAATACACGGTACGACGGAGAAGACGTGACTATACGGAATCACAGAGGGACCAAAAAGCGCAAGTAAATCATCAACCTGGGCTGTAGTGTGGTGCAATAGTGCCACCTACTGGCGTAACACTTACACATACATGAAAATATAAGCAAGAGTGTGTGTTTACTGGTTAATACACTGATGTTCATTTAAAATAAACGAAAACAAAAACAAACAAAGCCTCATTCTTTAGAACTTTTTGTTGCTTAACTTTGCTGTATCGTGAACCGTAACCAAAACCGAGGTACATGCCGAACATGCCGTACCGTTACACCCCTAGTAAGTGGGCTTTAACCAGGTGGGGTGTGAATTCTAAATGAGTTGTGGTGTGAAAAACAGACTCAGTCATTGTGAATTCAGTCATGTCTAAACGTTGCAGGCTCACTTTTAGTGCAAAACCATCACACACAAATATGGACCTGACCTGGAAATCAGCGGTGACCGATCCTCCACACACATCGATGAGCTCAGTCATGTCATAGTAGGCGTCAAACGTCCAGATGCAGCTCTTCAGGTTGAGGTGCTTGTACAGCTGAATGGTTCTGGGCTCTCGTACACTGGGGTTGAACTGATAAGGTCGATCATATCCAGGACCCAGGGATATGCTGTCGTAGGACACATCATCCAGGAAGCCAGTTTCTAAAAAGAAGAAAAGGCATGAATGTAAATAGTGAACTATATTAGGCAAGTTTAGAAAAGGCAGCTGTTGGCCTGCTGGTTAGGGAATTGCCCATGCAAGTGGAAGGTTGTGGGTTCAAATCCCAGGAATGCCCGTGGCACCATGGAGGCACCCTTGAGCAAGATATCGTCCCCACATGCTGTTCCCCAGGCACCACTGTCGGCAGCCCTCTGCTTCACTTGGTGAATGGGTTAAATGCAGAGGATTTCCTCCGGGATCAATATAGTATATAAAATAAAATAATAAATCAATAAAATTAAAACATCAGGTCAAATTTCAGGTGTGAGTCAACGTTGTATGAAGCTATTCAAGCTTTAAAAATGGTTTAATTGTTTTCCTTCATCTCTTTCTATGTGTTTTACATGTCTATAATGAAATATATAGTTAAAGAACAAACAGGCATCGGTAAAATGGGACAGCAGACAATATGAAATAAACAGAAGTCCCTATTTTGAATAAAAATATTTCTCATTTCTGTGATATTCATTTTCAGGTATTTGTTTTCCTTCATCGTTTTCTATGTGTTTTACACATCTATAATTTAATATATTGTTAAAGAACAAAAAAGGGTTAAAGATGAAACAACAGACACGACTAAAATTCACTATTTTGTCTGAAAATATTTCTATGACATATCAGCTGCCCTGGCTTCAGTCCACCAGGGGGTAATACTCACCAGAGATGCCCTGCAGGTCTCTGAGGGTCACCAGGTTGGAGCAGATGTGCTGCTGGCGGTAAACAGACTCAGAGAGCAGGAAATGGAGGTTGTGCAAGGGCATGGTGGATATCAGAGGAAGCATGCCATCCTGATGAGGAATCTGAACTGAGATGTGGATCCTACAGGGCACATTACATACATAAAATAAGCGATTGATTAATGTGGCCTTTTGGTTTCTGTTACTACCTCTAAACACTAAAACTATCCTGACTGTTTTCTGCCTGACCAGGTAATGCATTTAAGTGCATGGGCGTCGTTAGTTCTATTTTTAAATGATATATCCAAACATTTCATACAAGATGTCACTGAGCACAGATCCGCACTTTACAAATAGAAACAAGACTATGAATTGAAATGTAAAATAATAAGTCTAGCTATCATTATTGAATTAAAATGATGTACTGGCTGCTGAAGCTGCTGTAGGTAGCAGGCGGGCATTAGGACCCAGGTGAAGCTACACGGCGCTGCTTGTTAGCGAGTAGTTTTCAGCCCTCTATACACACTAATTCCTTCCTACAACCCTGGGGACTAAGCCCCGCTTGTCTTTCCGCCCTAGTGACATCCCTGTTTAAGTGTATAATGTGTTGCAAGCTGTATCTGTTTTACTTTGTTTAACAAAGAAAATCTGTGTTTGAATGATATATCGCTTTAACTGCTTCACTACTACCAACCTGTTGGGATGCTCTTTGTGTTTGACATCCAGGTATTTTAGTGTGGCAATGAAGGACTGGGCCTGGAAGCCACGGGCGGTTCCAGTGGTCACTGGGGTGTGACATATGGAGCCCTCAGTGCCAATGGTGACTATGTTGCTCCTGAGTGGGGTGCCCAGGTGCCCCGCCTTATCCCGCGCTTGAGCCACGCAGCGCACATGGAACCGCCGGCTGAAGTAGATGCTGTCCAGCACCTGTGTAGAACATTACCATGTTAAAAAAACATGTAAAATACTGCATCGAAATATGTCATACTCATTATGATATTTTCCAGGTATAGTCTCTACAGCCTGCATATTGCACCGTAATCCTAACTGATACTATATGGCGCATAAATTTATCTCAGTTTTCCAAAACTACAGGACATATTACATAATTACATAACATTCTTTGAAGGAATGTTTAAACCAAAATTTGCAATCTATAAATATGGACAATATTACAGAAAATTCAGGCTCTGAATGACTAGCAGTACTGTTTTCAGTTGTGTAACACACTTCAGCCCATAGATAACGATTTGTCCTACAGTGTCAGAGACCACGTAAGCAAGTTTTTTTTAGAATACATGATAAGATATAGGGCAAATTTGTGATGACTTAGCAATGACTTCTGTTATTACTTGACCTACATTAGTCTTAAATCCTCACACTGTAATATTTGTAAGCAAGCCCTTGAAATGTTATGGGAAACTTGTAATGTAATTTAATTTTACTGGATCACTGCTTTAAGCTGTCAATAATAATAAAAAAAAAGACTAACCATGTGGTTGACAGTTGTGTAGGGTGTGTTATCTGTAACCGTCTCAAAGGGAGAGCGGGCCCCACTGGTATCTGTGGGAGCAGCCACCTCCCAGCTGAAGTGGATGGAAGTCTGGTTGATGCCAGCCTCCTCACAGTGCTCCCTGACTGAGGAGTATTTAGGATAGTGAGGATCACAGGGAGTCACACAAACCAGAGGGTAGCCTGGAGAAGGAGATTTCTTACTGCCCTCCTTAGTAACCTCCTGGACATAGTCATAGTCTGACAGCGACACCACCTGGAATAAGAGTGAAACACACAAGTGAAACAACCTTTGGTCCTTCTCAAAGGTTTTCAAACTTCACTAGACGCATTTCCACGAGAAAATGCGAAGCGTGATTGCTCTTGTCAAGCCATTTATTGTTAAGGATGGCTGAAAGTGCACAGTGCTGACACAATCACACTAATTAACCTTAAGTTTATCATCTAGATGTCTTGTTTAAATCATGTAATTTTGGTATTATCTAACATACGAATTTTTTATCAATGAGAATCATTGAAAATGTTCTGATTAAGATCAATGAGCCAATTCAAACCAGTTCTTACAATCGGGGGAGCAGGGAGGATCAGACTTCCTGCAGCTTCTTGGTCCAGGATAGTGACCGTCGCCATGGTAACCTCCCCAAGCACAGCTTCCACTGGGTCATCAGGGCCGAGAACCAGCGAGAAAGACTCATGCCACTCTCGCTCCTCATTGGACAGGATCTCCACCTTAAAGAGAATGTGGTCCACACCTAAGAAGCAAAGAAAAGAAGACTATCTTCAGTTGGATTTCATACAAAAGGACCGAAGGAAGTTACTTGATCAATGTAGATCTTTGACTAACCAGGGCTGAACTTGAGCACACGACTCTTGGGGTTGTAGTCCACTCCGGACTGAGCTGATCCATCCCTGGTGCTGCAGCGGATCTTGGAGGTGCGATCGAGGTCTCCTTTACGGATCACTTTAATGTTCAGGATCTCAATGCCATCTGGTCCAGACGGCTCCCGCACTTGGTAGGAAGCTTGTTCGAACTCAATGGTGGGAGCTGTGAAATAATTAGCAACAGCTCTGGTGAGAGAGTTCATACTTTCCACAGTGATGCATCACAGTCTTAATCACTGTGGACTCAAACATCTGCCTACAGCTCCCATGTTGAACGGTTAGTTCGCCCAAAGATGCTAATCTCTTTTTAGTGAAACATATAGGTCAGTGTTGTTAAAGTACTAATGATATCCAGCATATTATCATTAAAACTCATTGTCATGATATTCTTCCATCATATCACACAACCACAGTAGAAAATCTGAACACCAACATCTGTCAAAATCTCACCATCCTCATCATTAGTGATGGTCACAGTGACGATGTCGCTGACCCCGATCATGGCTCCGCTCCAGTGGTCCCCCTGTGGCGTTCCCAAGTGTACCTGAAACTCCTCTTCAGGCTCAAACACTGAATCATCGTTGATGTAGACGGTGCAGTTCTTCACCTGCAGACAAAAAAGAATCCAGACTCGTATCTACATTCAATGCTAACAAAATAGATACTTTTATATCTCACAGCAAGCTCCTCCCAAAATGAACCCAAAACCAAAAGACTGAAGAGAAAGCAGCACCTTTTCTCCTTTGAGGAAGATGATACGGGAGATGTCTGCGTTCCTCCTCTCCTCAAAATCATCCATCACCATGGCGGACATGGTGCGAGTGAAACAGCGGACGGAGGATTTGTAGGTGAGGTCTCCTGTCCTGATGATGGGAATGTGCAGGACTCCATCTTTCTCCTTCACTGTATATGCCACCTTCTCAAACTGCATACTGGGGACTGGGGAGAGGGTTCAGGTTTACTGCATATGAACATTTAAACGAAAGGAATGTCAACAACCACTAATGGCACGTACTGTCTTGGGTGGTGTCAGTGATATAGACCGAAGCTTCGTGTGGCTCAGTAAGAACAGCGCCATTAGGAGAGCTGAGGAAGACGATGAAGGACTCCTTCCCTTCAATGGTGGGGTTCTGGATGTCATCCATTATGGTCAAACTACAAGTCTGGAGAGGAAAGAGACAATCAGTAAAGTCATTTTCGACCGGTCCAAACATTCTCCCTCACAACTGAATACTACAAGGCTGTAGGGTTTGGCTCCAAAATTAGAGGTGATGCGAAGTCCACGCTATAAGCTATTTTATGCATGTGTACATACATCACAACTGGGACAATTAGGCTTTAAGCCTGTTTATCTAAATTTCAGTCAACATTAGGTGTGGGCGATTAATCGAAAAGTAATTGAAATTCAGAACCTATAATCGATCAAATTTTTCCAGGTCGATTATTTCGATTTTTTTCTTTTTAAAAACACTACCGCGTGTGGAGTCACGTGACCCCGCTCCATTATGTTACGTTATTCCGCCGACATGTCGAGCATGGAGAGCTTAAACACTGAGACAACTGAGCAACTTTTCAGGGACCTATGAGGGCAAAAAATAAAAAATAAACAAAATAACCGTTAATCGTAATCAAGTTCAATTAATCGAGATTTTGATTTTAGGCCAAATCGCTCAGCCCTCGTCAACATTAGGGTTGGGTATTGAACTTTATTCATTCCAATTCAGATTCAGGTTCTGCTGATCAACTCTGTTTCCTATCGAATACCAATTCGATTCCATGAGGGTTAAAAAACAGATGCTTAGATGACAAAGTATCTTTGTCCCAGAATGTCCCAGCAACAATGGGAGTAACATGCTTCCCAAAAACTTATTTATAAATTTTTTTATGTATATAAATACAGAAAAATATACACTGATTAATGACGTTTTCACCTAAAACACGTCCAGGCAGATATACAGTATAATGCTTCCCAGAACCTAATAACTAATACAAAGAACCTAACTGGGTACCCAGTACTGGGTACTTTCTTATTGACTCTAATTTGGAAACTATTTTCGATTCCCAGCCCTAATTAAACATCTCCATTCTCCATACTCTAAGCTACATGTCTGGTACTGCACAGTCCGAAACTGTCGCATTACTGAAGTTAGTGCTGACAGACTAAAATATGCTCTCATCCAATAACTTCCTTCTTACCATCTTTCCCAGTCCACTGCTTTAAATATTTCAACATTTGCTTCACCTCTTAACCCTCACTATAATAGCACCCAGATAGTAATAATACATGTCTTCTCAGAACTCATTAATACTCATGGAACCACACACACGAGTGCAGGATAAGCATGGAGATGGGTGCAGGCCACTGAAACGCTTATCAGTGAGCTTCGGATTAGACCATAGTGTAACTGTACTTATATGATTCAGATAACAACAGCCTGGCAGTTAGACTATCCCCAATCTAGCAATTTCTCCACAAACTGTAGTTTACTTCAAAATACCAACAGAAAGGGGACTGTGGGGGGGTCTTGGATTATCATGAGGACATTTTCAGTTCAAACTCTTGAAAACTCAAACCTCTTCAGTCTTGCCAGGCTTGAACTCTACTTTCTTGGAGCTGGGGATATAGTCCACTCCTGGTGTTGCCGAGTCCTGGTCAGCAGGGCGAGTGGCGCACCACACTGATGTCACAGAGGAGAGGTCACTGCCTTGCCGCAGCACAGGGATCTCAATGGTACCTGAAGAGAAAGCATTTTAATACATCAACGCACAGATCAAGAATGTGATCAGTTATCATAGTGGATCGAGAAAAACCTTTAAAAACCACATACCTGCATCCTCACTGAACGTAAAGGACCCGTTGCCAAGGAACACGGTAGAGGCATCATTGGGGCCATTGATGATGACTTTGGCCACTGTTATGTCCCCCATTCTGGCATTGTCTGAGGCGTCAGACAGCACCAGCTCAAACTCCTCGGACAGCTCGTACTCACTGTCGTCTATCAGCTTCACATCGCAGGTGGACATACTGACCCCTGGGCCAAATATCACTCGGTTATCTCCACTCATGCCTCGGCTCTTATAGTCAGAGCCAGACTCCAGGGCGTGCAGGCTGCTGCCCCGCGCTGACCGGGGAACAGTGTAACAGAGCGTGGACACCATGCTGCTCGTGTCTCCTAGGGATTACAGGGATGTAAGCACATTACACACACACACACACACACACACAGTATTCATTGCAAGCTTGAAGTTTGAAAGCAACATTCTAACTTTGTAAAAAATCTTATTTTTCCAAAAGATAACTGACTGAGATAATCGACATGGACAAAAGTATGGGGACAGTCTTGTTTATCAGGGTTTGTGCTAGGCCCCTTACTTCTAGTGAAATTCAGTCTTGACAGCGCCATGACAACACCATGCTTTCAACTTTGGGGACACAGTTTTGGGAAGAACCTTTTCTATTCCAGCATGACTGTGCCCCAGTGCACAAAGCAAGCTCCATAAAGACATGCTGGATGAGTTCAGTGTGGAAGAACTTGACTGGCCACACAGAGCCCTGACCTCAACCCCATCCAGTACCTTTGGGATGAACTGGAATGGAGATTGTGAGCCAGACCTTCTTATCTAACATCAGTCCCTGATCTCATAAGTGATCTACAGAATGAACAGGCTCCAAATTGCCACAAAATCTTGTGGAAAGCCCTCCTAGAAGAGTGGAAGATGTTATAGCTGCAAAGAGGGACCAACTCCATATTAAAGTTTATATATTTAAATGCAATGTCATTAAAGTCCCTGTTGGGATAATGGTCAGTCGTCCCAATACTTTTCTACATATAGTGTATGATTTTTAAGATAAGACAAGATAGATCTTTATTGTCACTGTTGCAGGAACACTGTTTAGCAGCCCTCTGTTGGCAGTATAAGAAACAGTGCAACCATTAAACAGTAAAGTAAAAAGTATAAAGTATAAATAGAAAATAGGAAATATGAACATATGAACATGAACATTTGACTGCCTGTGGGTAGAAGCATTTATTCAGTCTGTTTGTCCCTGCAGTTCTGCTGATGAATTAAACTGATAATGAAAGAACACAAACCCTTTCTTTCAATGGGAGCGGAGATGAGGCCTGAGCTCTCATTGACGTGGTAGGTTTTCTTGTCAAACTGCAGTGTGGGCTCGTCGTCTGTGTCATTGATGTTGACCTTGGTGCGGGTCACCTGGCCCAGTAGAGCATACACAGGCATACTGATCTCCACAGTGAAGCTCTCGATGCTCTCGAAGACCTGGTCGTCGTTGATCACGATGGTGCACACCTTAGTGTCCTCTCGCTCATCAAACTGAACCTGCAGAAAGAGTGCAGAACAAAACACCTCAGCTTTAAAATCAAAGGGTTTGAAAATGTTATTTCTAATAACTTATGTCTCCCGAGCCACAAATGAATTTTCTCAGATGCTGCAATTTCTCTCTCAATGAATTTATGAAGAAACTACTACATCCCTACATATACGTTAAGGCTTAATTCCTTTGGGGTGGGGTTTAGAATCAATAGTACCTGTCCCGCGTGCTCCACATAGTCATGCTGTCCTGGACGAGAGCCCGTGGTGGAGGTAGAGGTGGCTGTGCCTTGCTCTGTCCGACACAGTACGATGGCGTATTGGTTCAGATTTCCTGTCCTTTTCACCGTAACAGCCACAGTGCCCGCTTTCTCACTGACATTATAGCTGGACACACAATCAGTTATACACAATTAATAATATACACTTATGAGGGTAACTTTATTTATTTCCACTTTGCTTGGTGGTCCACAAGGCGCCCATTTTACAAAGACTATTTTCTTATCCCTCAACCTTTAGGCTCACCTAGTCTAACCCTGTAGATGATTTTTTACTCATCTACGTCACCATGGCAACTTTGGCTTAACATACTCCAGGAAAGGTAGAGGGTGTGTCCGAAATCGCACACTAGCGTCAGTGCACTAAGATTTAGTGTGTAGTGCGCACTGCACACTGCCTTCTGTAGTGAGCACTGCCGTGGGTAAGTGCTGTGCTAAATGGAACACTAACGTTTTGCACTTAGCGGAAGTGACGGACTAATATTTGCTTGCGATTCTCCAGCTGCCAAAATATCTGCCGGTTTTACCGCAGTGCACATCAGTGAAATAAGTTTATTAACGTTACTCACATTTATATGAATCAGCTGCCTCCGCTTGGACTTGTATTCGAAAACACGTTGAAAGTCCCGTCCCCTCCGCTACGTGGTCAAAATGGCGCCCGTTTAGTGCGCATAGTGTGCATCGTACTGCACGGCGTTTTCTGGCCGATTTCAGTGCAGCATCCGAGTGCTTTCAGTGCACTAAGTTTTAGCTTGGTTTTCAGTGCACTGCGCACTAAAATCACGCACTAAAAGTGCGCAAGTGCGCGGTTTTGGACACACCGAAAGTCTCTTTGTTAGCATTCTCATGTTATCTTTTTATCAGTTTTTGAGCACCAATTAAGAATTTTCCATCAAATTTCCTCAGACATCTCTCCTTTAGAACTGAAAGGCAGCTGAGGTGTGTAGGGGTACTTATATGAAAATAAGTATCTCTTTGAAGGGCAACATAACATCATAACATCAGTGAGGGATTTTGGAGCAGCCTTTGTCAGGACATGGATCTAAGTGACTGGGTTTATGACTAGAAAGATGGAGCTTAAGCTGAAGAGTGGATAAATTAATTACTGATAAATTTCATATTATACAGGGGTCTGTGTAATTTTCTGTGGAAATTGAATCAGCAAAAAAGCAGTCTCTGACACGCTTCCAACCCTAATTTAACACTTCGGATATAGTTAATCAATGCCTTAATGAGCATCTAAATTAGGAACAGCTGCTGAAAGCAGAATGAAACACCCACTAAACACAGTATAATCCATACGAATGAAAGAATTTAATGTGTATCATGAATAATGTATAATCTACAGTAATGTCTGTGAGGAGGAACCTAGAAATGAGGAGGAAATCAGAGGAACACTCACCTGCTGTGCTCAAAGCTGATGAGGGACCACTGAATGTGGAACACGTTGTCACTGACAATATTTGGTTTGCTGTCCTTCACCAGAAACTTAAAGTTGTCCATAGTCTCCTTGAACTTGTCGTCATTCAAAACGTAGCGGATGAGACCGAGGTTTATATCCGCTGTAAGACAGAAAACGGCAATTCATGCAATTTCATTTGAATTGAAGTATCAGATAACACTTTATTTGGGGGGGGTCTACTGTAAATACCAATACAGTTATCAACATGTCATTTAACTAAATACAATTAAAAGGTGTTTACATCACTTTTGCCTAACTCATTATTACCAGTAAATAAAGAACCAAAACCAACTCACAGCCCAAAACCTAATGCTGTTAGTAACTGAGTTAAACCAGTTAGTTTGTTAATAATTAGAGCAGTTATAGATATATGGATACAGGGGTCATTCCACGAAATCAGTACATTTTCAGCTTTAATTTAATTTTTTTGGAAAATCATTTTTTTCTCAATTTTTTAAATATCTCTGGAAAGAAGACATCCTAAAGTGTCAATAAATTTTATGGTGCCA
>JBBPDE010000040.1:9127887-9146353 GCA_037974605.1 Nannopetersius ansorgii | reverse complement strand
TTCTTTGCGGTATCCGGGCCAGAGGGACATGGATTGTGTGGGCCGGATCCGGCCCAACAGAATGTTGCTAACTGGGACATGGCTACTGAAAACGGCACAGATGAGCTGGAAGACCCGCCTGCGTCTTTTAAATCAAGCGTGTGGGATTATTTCGACAGCAATGAATGAAGTGAATTACGAACACATGCAGTTTTCACTACACAGTAGATCAAAATGTGAAAATATTCTTGTGCCTTATTTTTGTAAAAAAAAGAAACTAAAGTTGCCAGCTGGCAAAAGAATGCCATATGCCATACCTGCCATCTCACTTACTTCCTATTTGTCACGGTTTGGTTGGCGGCCATTAGTGGCCGCTGCTTTTCAGTTGTTTTGCTCTGTTTTTCTGTTCATGTTCTGGGTCTTTTATTTTGGCATGTCTTTCTGTTTTGTTCTGTTGTCATGTGTCTGGTTATGTCATGTGATTTGAGTTTCCATCTGTTTCGTGTTGTGCTTCTGATTTCTGTTGATATTTAAGGGCTGTTTGTGTTTGCCACAGTGATCTGTCCATCACCTCATTTTGCACCTCGTTTGGCTTCGTGTTTCTGGCTCGTGTATCCTGTTGCTGGTGGCCCACGTGCCCGTTTGCTTTATTCTTGTTTGTTTTCTTCTAATAAACGTATCAGCATGGATCTTTGGTCTGAGGTCTGGTTCGTGCTCCGAGGAAGTTCATGGTCGTGGGCTCGTGCCCCCAACTGTGACACTATTAGGTAAGACTAATATTAATGACTTATTTCTATTAATAACACAAGATGTTTCAGTTGTTTTTTTGTCATCCATACATGAAAATATAAGCAACTGTGTGTGTTTACAGGTTAATACTCTGCTGTTTATTTAAAATGAACGAAAACAAACCAAGCCTCATGCTTTCGTTTTTTTTGTTACTTAACTTCGCTGCATCTGAACCATACCGAGCCGTAATGTCAGACCTATGGTGTGAACCGAACCATGACCTTTCTGTACCCCTACTAACTTATACATATATCATTATATATACATTTATATATAATTAAGCGAGAACATTTAAAAAGTGTAGCAAAACGGCAATACATTCTAACTCTACGTTTATCTATGACTATAGAAGTACTGCGCTAACACTTTCGAGTCTGAGTGCTAAAGTGCACACCTTCTAGACCACTGAGGTAAAACTCCTCTTAAGAGCTTCTCGGCTTTGCTCTGTCTGTACGGACAGCAATTTTCTCCCAGCATGCCTGTGGAATGACTAAAAAGCCTGACCTAATGACAGATGAGTGCTTGCTTCTGGAAAGCCCTCGAAGGACAAAACTCTTCTTCTTTTTCTCCCTTCTTCTGTTCTAAGAGCCCTTCCTCTGCAAATTATAGTTTGTCCCTTTCACAGGCTGAGAGTGTCCACATCCAGGTGTTTCACCACAGTAACAATACGCTGCATTACATCTGTAATAAACCGGAACCCGAAGAGGCTAATTGTAGTGTTCCTTTTAATGCTGGCCCAGATGACAGACCAGAAGGCAGGCGGTAGTGAGAGAGAAGAAGAGAGAGGCTTGGAGAGATAACGACAGGGGGAGCAGAGAGAGAGAGAGAGACTGAGGGCTGTCAGGCCGGCTGTCCTGTCAACGTGTAAATCATCGGCTATCGCACGGCGCCTGGCCTTTAGCCAGAGCTCGACCTGAGGCTGAAGACAGACAGGCTGAAGAACAAGGGCGCTCTTTTCAACGCAAAGCCTTCGGGGAGGATTCGCGCCATAGAACGACAGACTTAAAGGGGAAAAAAAGAAAAAAGTGCAGCGGAGATCGAGTGTAGAGGTACGACGCAGCACATTCCACTTGACATGCTATCATGTTACAGTAGAGAAGGAAAAAAAGAAAGCTCAAACCACTGGGGGTGACTTTTGTTCAAGGCTTTCATCTGGGAGTCTATTTTGGTATGGCGATTCTGTGAAATCTCAAAGGCATATCTTATTCTGGCCTAGCAGGCAGCAGTGTCGCAGCACATTGCCCCTTGCATAGGCAATCGCGAGCGTCCCACAAAATGCATTATTCACAGAGCAGAGAGCTTGATGGTACCAAGTAAAAGGCGATACGTTGAAACACAGACCCCCCCGAATGAACGTAAAACCGGCTAGAAAATACAAGAAAAATAGCTTAAAGAATTTCGACCATCGACCAGCTAACACCGGTAGTCCATCTGACATAAAAGCTACCACAAAATCTCATTTGCCCTTTTGCCCTTTTTGCCCTAGGTCTCATGACCCTACATCTTCCGAGGTTCAGGCTCTTTATTGAAAGAAAACTCATCTCGGAAAGTATACAGAAGGTTAATGGACATCCTGTAGGGCTTGGTCCTTGAACCAAGGTTTGCTAAAGAGGCCATGGCTGGGCTGCTGAGATCAATGATGGAGGGCAGCGAAAAGGCCTGGGGCTTGTTTACCCTGCTTGGCTGCCACAAATGGAGGCAGGTTTGCTGATTCAGTGCTCCAGGAGAGCTGTGGGCTATTTCCTGCGGATGTGATAAAACATGCTCGCATCCAAAGACTTGTGAGGCATGGGGACTGAGGCAGGTGTAATTGTAAGCTATTATTATACCCTTAACCGCATAGAGATGCAGAGATTCTAGAGTAGCCCTGCAGTCCGTGGCCAAAATAGTCCTTCGGTGTGCAGTCAGTTCACGTAAGGACGTTAAGTTTCGATCGGCCGGTGATCGCCACGCCTGCGTTTTTAAGTTCGCGCAAATTTTATCTAGACTTTGTGAGTTCAAAATAAATAACTTTTCTTCTTTGTTACAAATGTAGCTGATCAGCCACGTTTGCTGTGCAGTTTGATTGAGCTGAAATTAGCCAACAGTTAATAGAAACTTATAATGATTTAACATGGATTTGCTTAAATCGTCATATACTTACTTTTAATGAAATAGAGGTGATTCCTGACACTGTATGACGGACTGTTATGTGTATGGGCAAAAGTAAAAAATCAGGCTACTTGAGGTGGCTGCTATGTTTTTAGCTATGCAATAGCTGTTTTGAGGCATTCCTACTTACCATACCCACCCCCAAAATCACACACACACACACACACACCAGAGCAGGAGCTTCCTTAATGGTGTAAAGGGTCAATCACCAACGGCGTCCTCGCTTAACCCTGCACCCCCATTGTGTTCTATTCTTCCCCTTAAGCCTGCCTGAAAGCAACTCCGTTCACGTTCCCCTGCGGTTGGTATTCCTGGGAGGGAGGGGTTGCACTTCAAAACTGAGCCATGGTCAAAACGCACATGGCCTGCGCAAATGTTTGCTGAAGAGTTCAGAGTGAAACGGAAAGATTTCATCAGATATTCCCTGTGATATAAATTTAGCTTTAACCAAAGCACTGCTGTATCTTGTGAGGAACTATGATGTATTGCATCACTTCCTTGCATACAAATAATTTCAGCCTGCATCATTGCTCCTCACACAAAATACTGGTCATTCTACAGTGGTACGTTATGCTAACAGATGGTGACACGGAGTTGTAGCATGATTAGATAGCATTTCACATGCTTTCAATATTTTTGCTTTTTCTGTACTCCAATACATTCTCCAAACAACACAACTTTTATAGCTAGATTTTAAACATTTCAATCGCTCCAGTTCAAAATGAATCCAGACAGCAATATTGTATTAATAGTCACATGTGGCATATGTTGCTATAGAAGCAACGATTGTTGCTTATGTTTCAAACACAGCCTTTGTGAGCTAAACAGACAGTGAGGGTGTGATGTGAACAAATTACAATCACACAGGTCAACAGGTCAAAATCATCAGAGATAAGTTTGTGTAGGTTTTGTAGTGTTTTTCATGCTGATTTTAAATCTGTGTTTAGTTTTTCCCGCAAGTACCGTATTTGTGATAAAGCTATTCATTTATTGTATGATATAATAATCCTATGCTGAGTGTTTTTGAAGAAACAGTGGTATCTGACTGACACTGATCATTATGTCTATGCCACAGTGCCGCCTCTCTGACTTCGCATTGAAAGTATTAAAACAGTTACTTGATTGGTGCTGCGGTTAAAAAAAAAAATGCATGCAAGTCTATTGCAAATCTAATATTACTCATAATTCAAAATGTTGATGTTACTGAAAACAAACTAAAAGCAGATCAGCATGAAAAGCGTGGTGTGATTTCTGATGATTGCAAAAATGACCTGTGTAATCATTTTATTAATCACCACCTAGATTTCAGTTACAGGCAATAAAAGACATGGTAGAGGTCTCTGAGGCACTGAGCTCCTGGTTTTAGAAACGCCCTCACCAGCAATTTGTAGAGGTCTAAAAAAACAGCTGTAATTAATACACTTTTAAATAATCACACATTAAACTATTTACGAAGGAAATATAACCAATAAAAATATGATAAAACTTGACATAATGGCATAAAGTGCTGATATACAATCAGTTACACTCAGTCAGTGACTTGTTATTTGCAGGTACTCAGTATTCATTTTAACACTGTTATATTGCCTGTCCCTAGACTGTCCTTTTGTTTAACTGAATTATTTCTTTTGGACAATAGCAGGGACACACAATAATACCCTAATACAAAATAAAACAAAATCCAATGTTTTTGCATTTGATAAAATCCCGGTGGCCTATAAGCAGTGAAAAGTAGATGCATGCCGGCCAACACTGGCAAGAGACACCCCTAAAGGTGATTGGAACAACATAACAGGTAGGTGCAATCCTTCCAAACACCCTGAAGAATTCAAGCTATTTGCGTTGCCCTTTAATATGCTAAGTGCTTTGTTTAGAAACCTCAGTGGTCGTTTCCTTTGCAAGTCAAACCAAACAGGCTTTCATTCCGTATTCATTATAATTCACTGCAATGAGACTGTGCTGAGCTGAAAACGGGGGACGCTTGGCTTTGTTGGCTGATTTACACTTCAGCCACATTTCAAACTGGAAAAGCATCAGTGAGTCAGAGTGAAAAAAGTGATGAGCTTTTCGCGTAAAAGACAGGGACTGTCATAAAAAGAGCTGAAACACGACTGCAGGGCAAAGAGTGTTCAAGTGGCCGGGACAAAGTGATAAAAGTTGTTCTCGCTCACTTTACAAGTCATTAATAAAAAGTTGAGAGGACACCCAAGAGGAGTGCACTTCTCACAAAAAGGCCTATTAAATCAATGTTTCTGAAATAAAATGAAAATATATAAATAAAGCCATACAAACATACATATAAACTCATAAATATACATATACATACAAGCATGTTTTCACATTATCTAATATTGTCTGATGTGTCTCTTGTACACTTGAGAAATAATCAACACAAAGCTTAGGCCGTCATGGATGATGACTGTGCCTGTGATCACTTAAACAGAACTTACAAGAGGCTTTGAAAGATAATATAAACACAATCATAGCGTCGCGGAGGTACAGCGACAGATCACAGTGGTACGCAATCACTGTCTGCTTTCCACAAGACTGACCTTGATTACTATTCATTTGGCCTATGGGCTGCATATAATTTGAAGTGAGATGATTATTTCTTTCAGCCATTTTCACTGTTATTAGTTGGGAGAGCGGCCAGACAGTGTATATTGATGTAGATGGATCTCCTGGTTACCAGGAAAATGTGCCACTCGAATGCTACCATCTCATACAGCAGGCCACAATGGGAATGTATTGTTTCTCTGTTGGACCACGGAGGAACATGAAGCACGAAGCATATTTCCAGAGTTTGAACTGAAACAAAAACAGCGACAGGCCTGGTCAGGATCTTTATTCCCTCGGGCTACCATCCAGCTCTCTGCCATCTGACATCATCTGTCTCTACAGTATTCACAGAGGGAGCCATCAGCACTGCTCAAAAAATGGAACAGCAACATTCAGATCAGCTAAGGACAGTTCTCCCAACTTTTCTCCAACCATCTCTGGTTTTTCTTCATGTTTACAGAGGGACGCTCACTGTCTGAGCAATTTACACCAATGACTGTTCTACTGAGATGCCAGTTTATTAAGTGCTTCAAACATACATCCATTCAACATTTAATCAAACACACCTAGCATAACCAGTCAATTGGTTGAACACCCCTGGTGAACCGACATGCTTGGTTGATGTTCTATGTGAAAGGATCACCCTTAAATATTGCATTTTCTGCAAATGTCAGAGCACAACTGCTATTGATTTGCTGTGTATAACAAAACGTTTTTCCAACAATATGTTAAATTCAGTCAAATGCACAAGTAGCCGTGCCTTAAAACACCCAGAACTGTTTACTTGCTTTCAAAAAGTCGGCAAGCCCAAACTTTTGCACACAGCTGTAGGTGCTCTTGGTATATTTTACAATTACGGACTCTAGCCCATCTGTAGCTGTGCGAATTTATCAGCTCTGCTAGACCTCATTCATCAGTGGAAAGAGTGGTCTTTGGTATTGCGCTGCTATAAGAGAACTTAGAATACGCCCATCAGGCACAGCACTATAAGCACTGACGGGTGAAGTTAATAACATTGATTATCTTGTACCAATGACACCTGTCAAGGGGTGAGATATATTAGGCAGTAAGTGAAAATGGGCAAATGTAAAGATCTAACATGTCTTTGAAAGGGGACAAATATGGGACTGAATATCTCCAAAAAATATTAGGTCTTACAGGGTGTTTCCTGGTAGTGATAAGCTGTAAAAGTGGTCCAAGAAAGCACAACCGGTGAACCGACGGCAGGGCCATGGGCACCCAAGGCTCATTGATGTGCATGAGGGGCAAAGACAAATCCGTCTGGTCCTTCACTTCTTACTCCAGAAAATTAGAATCCAGTCCACTTGTTATTTGATCAACTCTTGGCTTTAGCTACAGAACTTGTCGAAGGGCCTTATAAGAGCTTGTAGGCCTATATATATTTCAGGACAGCTAGGAAAATACAAAAGGGGGCAAGGTACAAATCGGATTAGGGACCCGTCTACTGAGAAGACAGAACGCAAACATAGTTTACTAACGGCTGTGGGTTTAGCACTGGGAATGCACTGTGAGACAAAAAAAGAAAGGACCTCTTGGCAAACAAAGCAGATGAAACTGTGAGACCGGGGCCAGTCGGAGGAAGGAGAGCAGTCTGCATGGTCTGTTTGTTGATCCGCTAGTCAAACTTGATGTTTGCCAAAGGCAAGCTACCTTAATGGGCAACTCAGCAGCACTTTCTTGAAGAAACATCACTTCCGGCATCTCCACTCAAAAGACGTGATAGCAGGCCGAGTCCTACATTCCAGCTGGCCAAGGAAGTAAAGACCTTGAGTTATTCTTCAGGTTAATCATAGGGGAAATCTCTCATGCGCTCAGTGGGCCACAATGAAGTCGGCGCCCACGGGTCAATGTGTTAGCGAAAGCTCAGCTGGATTACCCAGGAAAGCTATGTGAAGTCATTCACATCAGTGAACTTCTGGAACCAAGCCAGCCCTTCAGGAACCACGATTCTGCCAATTAGCCCTGCTTACCAATTCAAGACTGGTGCTTTATCTAGACACACAACTACACGTTCTACCTCAAAATAAGTTATCCAGTAATCAACACTCTTAGAAAAAAGAGACCTATCTAATCCCCCCAAAATGGTTCTATTAATAGCAGTGAGGCCCTTCTTTAGAACACTTTGGAATTATTCTAAAATATTCTTTAAAGAAGCATTAACATCACAGAGAAGAACTTTTCCACCATAATTTAATTATTCATTCGGGTCTTTGAGTGTTCTTGGTTCTGCCTTTAGTAGGGACTCTTGAAATCCACCTTTTTTGAAACATCATTAGTTAGCATTAGCAATACTGATACAACAGAAAGCAGCAAAAGTGTTACGGCCGTTCTCACCAACCTTAGATGAGCCAGATGAGTTTCTATGGGTGTTATACTGACAAAATAAAAAGTACCTTTCCGGTTAAAAAGGCAGTCACTGGGATTGTACCCTCACAGGTAGGAACAAACTTCACTGCTGTTAAATTGGTTAAGTTGTACCTATTGAACCTATAACACTTTGGTTTTCTGCCATGAGTTCTTTTTCTGTTCTTCTAGACACATCCATTCCATTGCTAGAGTGATAATCAGATCAATTTGTGAATAGTCATTTGTGTGCAAAATACTGCAGTGCTCTTGTCCAGTATTATTCAGTCCTATTAGAGAGAGGTCATGAAATAAACCCGATTCTATCAAATAAATCTATATATGAACATAATTCTAGGAGGCTTCCACTGCTTTATTTAGTTATAGGGCAGATTCAAGAACACTTGAAGACTATAAATCCCAATTTGTCTCCTCTATAGGACAAGCCAGACAGAGATGAGGGCTTTGCTAATAATGGGTGTTGAGGAAAGACTCACTCGCACAGCTGAGTTCACTTTTTACGTGGCTTGATACTAAGATGCGCACCGTGTCCGTCAAAAGAAATAAACTGAAGTGTGTTCGCAGAATTCCCCAGAAGCCTCTAAAGCTGTGGAAAACGGACTTTTCTGACAGTTTGGAAATGTTATCCCCTATTACCACATACCCTCCAATAAAACCTCACCTGCGTCATTTCAGGCAGGCCTTTGTTTAGACAGTTCTATTCGCGAAGTGCCCTAGATTTTCGATCGCTTCAAGGAGGACTACTTGCAATGCCAAGAATTCGTGCCCCGGAGCACAAGTGATATATTTGGATGCGGTGTACTGTAATGCAGAGTACGCTGCATGGCAGAAAGGGCAAGCACTACTTCAGGAGATGTTAATAATACTTCTTCCTCTTCTGGGTCAGGGTATCCCTGACGTGGCCCATTAGACCTGGTTGGTGCGTTTAGCTAGTGCTATTCAACTAAGCCTTCCAGACATTTTTATTCACGTTCGCTCAGTTTTTCCCTCATTTGAGGCGCATGCTCCTGAGACATCTATGGATATACAGCTCCCGCCAAACAGTTCTGTCCCTGCTGGGTTCATTTTTGAAGACCTGTTTCTCTGAAAGTGCTGAAGGCAAAGAAAGCAGTACATTCATAAATTATTTTTTGCAAAGAGCAGCAAGCTGTTTTACCCAAAATCTGCACCATCACTGACATCCTTCTGCTCAGGCCTTAAACATGATTAGAGAAACTTTTACCAGCACAAAAACTTTATGAAGTCCGAGTAAAACCAAGTACCGCAGTTCTGAAGTAGATCATATTCATCATGCCTTTCTTACCGACAGCATTTGGTTTTCTTCCTATTACAAAACGCTCTATTATAGACCTAATATTAGATGCTCAGTAAACTTAAAAATTGCATAAAATTATGTCTCAATACATGTCAGAGTGGCATCAGCATAAGGCTCTGCACGAGTTTTCCATTTTCTGGCATGAATGGAAATGTTATTTGGCCGCCCAATCAAAAAACACAGAGAGAAGTCATTACAGTTGAATTAAAGTTTATGAGAAAACAATAATTGTCATTAAATTAATAGTATGAATTGTGCATATTGTGAAAAGGGTAAAAAAAGGGCATTTCAAACTGACTAAAGGACTTGGGTTACTTTCTTACTGAAGTCAAACTGCTAGAGTGCTAAAGTTACACCTGTTGTTTGAGACCAGCACAGACGTCACCCAGCACCAAAGCAAAACCTGAGGCTGAACTGCATACCAGGCTTAAAACTGTCTACTCATTATCGCTTTTTTATTACTGCTAATGTCTAAAGACTTTGGACAAAAGGAGCCTGTATGTGACCCCCCCCCCAATACAAACTGGCTCCATTTCCAGGTGTTTGGGGAGCTTTTCTCTTTGAACTCTGAAGGGCCTCTTCCTGAAAGAGGGCGAGCAAGTCTCCACCTGTCCACCTCCATCATCCCACCCCTCGATCCCTCTTTCTTTCTCCACAAACCTTTTCAAGGCCCGGCAGAAACCATGCATAAACACCTACCTACACCTCAGTTAAAAGGCAACATGGGTGAGAAGACGCTGCTGTGCGTTTACGCTGGGTGTAATTACTAGCGTTTGGAAAAGTGGAGAGAGAGAGAGTTGGGATTTGTCATTATCCAGCATTACAAGCCGGCGAAAACATGCTGCGGGGCTCCATATTGCTTTTGAAACTCGAGACATGTGTTTTACACCAAACTGCTCTGTGATTGGGATTTCATGACAAAGCAAAGCATTCTAGTGCCTAATTGTGTGAAACCTGCAACAAAGGCAAACGTTCATGAGAAGTAAAACTGGGAGTAAGATTTGAAGATTTACAAACATGTAGTGCAGGACCATCTCAAAAGCAGCACTTCTAGCATTACTCAACTGAGCTTAGTCCTTAACAAAGAATCTGCAGGATTTCATTGACAATTTACCTGATTACTCTGAATATCTTAGATGCTCTTATTGGTCTCTTTTAAACACACATTGATGAAGACACTCGTTTAAATCCAATGCACATTTTAAAGGCTTCCTCGTTAGTTGTTCCCCAGTATTTTGTGTAAAAACACACATATAGTTTGTTGACACAGTTCAGAAAAGACCACTTTGAATAACCAAACCTTAAAAAACAACAAAAAACAACAAATTACTTGATTGCTCATTCAAAAAAACATAGTACGTTTCTTGATATTGATATGGCCAATAGTGACAGCTTTATTTTACTTCTACTTTAAAGCAGTGCACCGTTCAGAAGTGCAAATGAAGTAGTTAGTGATGCAAAGCCGTCCATCAGGGATCTGACTTGCAAAAACGCTCTTCTGCTGCTTAGAATAATCCTGAAAAAGATATTTCGGAGGAAGGCCCTGAAAGAGACAATGGAGCATTTCTGAAACGGCGTAATCCAGCCACCCTCTCAGCCCCATTAGCATTCACAAAGTCTGCTGGTGTTCATTTTTTTATGAGGCACTTCTGCTCATCTACATCTCCAGTAGCTGTTAGGTCTGTTCTGATTGATACTTTATCAGGACACAGCCTTGAGAGGCGGTGCCACGATAATGTACTCGTGAATTATTAATGCCCGGCTTGAGTAAACGGGACAAAATTATGTCTCTAAGCAAGCATGACTGAAAGCTGAACTGTGCAAGAGAAAAGGCAACGCGGATCAAGGCAAACGTAATAAGACAAATCAGTACGTACCGCATACTGCACACCTTGATGGACGCACACTCCTGCAGACATAGGGGCACCGGGGACATCGGAGTGGAAAAAGAATCGATATGTCAGCGTTAGGACAACTGTTAAAAGCATCTTAAAAAACTCTATAGCTATTCCAACAATGAAGAATGTCATTGATTTCACAGCGTCCATTAATAAAACAGTTTCTTTAAAACAGCCCCAGCAAGACATGGGGCAGTTAGAGTTTTGGGCTTGACATAATTTGATGTGTAATAAAATATGCCTTCAACATGATGGATACCGCCCCTCAAGTCCTGTTGTAGATATTGGGTCATTATAATGGGTGCTTGTAATAAATGCTAAATTATAGCCACTGTGTGTGATTTTTAAAGCTTCTATCAGGCTAGAGATCAGCCTATAACTCCTATTTAGATCTTCCCTAAAGAACTTTCTTATTTATGAGGGTTTTCATTTCTTCTCTGGTGGATATGGGCCACCACTCATCATCATCTTCCCGAATAAGGACACCTATGACATGGTTTTAAATATCAAACACACGTTTATATGATCATTTTCCAATATCTCCTACTCTTTTGGAACTAGAATATATATGAAAATACATGTTTTTGTGACATCACAAAAAAATAATGAATTTAGTTTAGTTTCTGCCATACTTGGAAACTTTAACTGTGCTTTTATACTACAACAGGCTCATTTAAAAGTTAAAAAAAAATAGGGGGAAATAGCTTTCCATGATATTGGCCCTTTATGTGAACTGGAAACAGAGGCGACAACAAATGAACATTGGGTTAGTGACTGTTATTCAAGTTAAAGATGTTTTTTTTTCTTCTTTAGAACCGTCTCTCCGTGCTTTTTCTCAAAGGGGGGGCTCTCCTCTGAGCTGAGATACGAGCCCACCTGAGTTGGGTTGGGTAAGAAGTAAAGGTCAAGTGTACACTTTGAGATATTGGGATTTTCTGGACCAAGGTGACTTTTTCCTTTTATTGTAGGCTTTATTGTGAGCATTATTTCCCCGTGTGTTTGACTGGGCGCGCACTGAGCGCTGCGCCTCCGTGTGTTTACGGAGTTTGTTCGTAACGAGGAGCAACATTTAACGCCTTCACACACGGCTTACACACGGGTACTAAACCCATTCTGAAAGAACAGCTGGTTTGCACGGTTTGTGGAGCGCAAAAGGCTTGAGTTTTAAGGCTAATTTGTCTAAATCGGGCAGAAACACGAAGAAGACTGGAAACCCACCTCGGGCTCCTGGCGAGACTGCTCCCAGTAAAGTGAACACGGAGAGAGAGATCCACACGAGAGACATCCTCACTCCAAATCCAGCGGGATATAAAAAAAAATAAAATAAAATAAAAGCAAACACTCCTCCGAGGTCTTCTCTAGCTGCAGCAGAAGTAAGCGCGCTCCCGGAACATCGTGGGCTCCGTGGCGGCTCGGGGGTGTGGAGGTGGTCCTGCTCCGGTGGGCTTTGGAGAAGTGAAGGAGGGAGTAGAGTCCGTGCGTAGCCGGTTTACGAGCACCAGTGAAAACTTCCCAGAGCCGTTCTCACGGGAGTTCAAAAAAGAGAGAGCTTTAAGAGAGCAGATATATTGCAAGAGGAGAACCGAGCCGTTCTGGTGGAGATTGAAGTGAAAAGTGGCAGCCGTTCACACACAGAGCCGGTTTAAAGTTGTCCACTGAGAGGACGCCCCCCTTCTGCCGCTCAGCACAGAGACCGCCTGAGAGGAGCAGGGAGAGGTGCAGACCCTCGGGGTGCTGATAATCTGAGAGATGATCGTGGGCTACAGACAGGACTTTCTGTCAAATTGTTTGAGGGAAATTGGCGAAAGGGTGAAATGAACCAATAGATTTGTTTCTTTTTGTATTTCAGTCTTTTAATATATATATATATAATGATTTATTCACAGATTGTACCTTAGAATAAAGCTCTAAACTGTTCTAACTTTCAGTTTTGGTCAGTCAATCTACTTTTTCCTTTTTTATATACATACTATATGGACAAAAGTATTGGGACGCCTGACCATTACACAAAGAGGGACTTTAAAGACACTACATTCAAAAACTAAGACTTTAATATGGAATTAGTCCACCTTTGCAGCTATAACAGCTTCTGCTCTTCTTGGAAGGCTTTCCACAAGATTTTGGAGTTTCTGTGGGAGTTTGTGCCCATTCGTCCTGCAGAGCATTGATGAGGTCAGACACTGATGTTGGATTAGAAGGTCTGGCTCACAATCTCTGTTTCAGTTCATCCCAAAGGTGCTGGATGGGGTTGAGGTCAGGGTTCTGTGCCCCAATACTTTTGTCCATATTCGTTTAAAACGTTTTTTTTTTTTTAATGTTTTCTATGGTCGGCAGTGCACCCTGCCGAGACCGTTTTGCTCATTTTTAAACGTAATATTTTGCCAATATGTATACAAAATGTGGGTCACGTCCCAAACTACAGACTACCAATAGTACACCACCATTAGAAATGCTGTCAGCTGTGCAGTATGTGAAGTACATAAGAGTGCTATTTGGGACAGTTTGGTTAGGTTCGCTGTTTTGTGCGGATCCGTGAAGGGAGCAATCCTGCCATCTGGTGTTGAAGAACCTGCTGCCTTATTTACCATGATAATGTCCACCCCTAATTAGAAAGTGTGTCAAATGCCACAACAAAACTTAACCATTAGACATTATTGACAGAAATTGCTTTAAGCCACTATTTAAATGCAATTCTGTTTTTTCTGCACATGGTTGAAATTACATTTACTTTGTTCTGATGTTGTGGAAAGACCAAAATATAAGAGAACTTTAAATATTATTTTCTTATAAATAAAATCAAGCAAATTAACCTAACACCCACGCGGACCCACAGTTCACGTGGCCCTCCTGCTCACCACACAGCCCCTCGCCAAGTCGTGAGTCGTCCTCAGCCACTACCGAACCTACCACAAAGTCTTGAAGGCGAGAAGGAGGCCTGTGTTCCCTCTGGGCCCTCCCTGGACCCCTCAGAGATCCTGGAGCACTCAGATTGTCTGCATCCCCAGAGCCCTCCCCACAGTCCGGTTCCCCACAGTCCGGTTCCCCACGGTCCGGTTCCCCACAGTCCTTAGGGTGGTATGGTGCCAGACGGTCCCGGTGGACGACCACCGCTTTTCTGCGGCCCCCCACCCGCACCCAATAAACCACCTCTCCAACACGCTGCAGGATCTGCCCTGGCCCACGCCAGTGCAAGTCCAGCTTTGGACTCCGCCCCTTTTTCCGGGAGGGGCAGTAAACCCAAGCGCGCTCCCCCACCTGAAAGTCACGGCCACGGCTGCGCAGGTCGTAGGCACTTTTCTGTTTGGCAGTGGCCCCCCCTTGGTTCTCTCACGCCAAAGCATGGACCACCCGGAGCCACTCCCGCAACCGCTGAGCATAGTCCAGCCCGGGCGGCCCAACAAGTCCAGGTTCTGGAGGGGGCCCAAACGCCAGGTCCACCAGGGTTTGGAGTTGCCGGCCAAACATGAGCGCCGCCGAGGTGCACTGGGTGCTGTCCTGCATGGCAGTCCTGTATGCCCACAGCACCAGTGGTAAGTGGCGGTCCCAGTCGCGCTGGTGATCGGCGACCAGGATCGCCAGCTGGGTGGCCAAGGTATGGTTGAACCTCTCTACGAGGCCATCACTCTGCGGATGCAACGGGGTCGTCCGGGTCTTATGGATCCCCAACCTCGCACACACCTCGGCCATCAGCTGCGCCTCAAAGTTGCAACCCTGGTCGCTGTGGAGTTCCTCCGGCGACCCGAAGCGACAAAAGAACTCTTCAACCAACTTTGCCGCGACCGTTTCCATGCTCTGGTCGGCAACCGCATACGCCTCGAGCCACTTCGTGAAATAGTACATGGCCACAAGAACGTACCAGTAGCCGGCCTCCGAGCGGGGAAACGGTCCTAACACGTCCACCCATACTCTCTCCATAGGTGCCCCCACCATGTAAGTCTGCATCGGCACGCACGACTGCTCCCCCAGCCCCTTTTTCGCGGTGCACGCATCGCACCGGTGGACGTAAACCTCCACATCACGCCGACACCCCGGCCAATACAATTTTGCCCGCAGCCGCGCTAGCGTTTTTGTGACACCAAAGCGACAACGCAGGACCTCCTGACACAGCCCACGGGGCACCAGCTGCTGCCACCACACACGCTGGCCATCAGGATGCTGCCAGCCCCTATAACAGAGCCCCCGCTTAATGGTTAAACTCTCCCACTGGGACCGGTAGGCTTTCAGCTTGGTCTCGACTTCCGTGAGTTCTTCCCACGCCGGTCGCCACCCCCCCGCGAGCCAACCCCAGACCCGCCCAATAACAGGATCATTTTCTCGCGCGCGCTGCAAGCAATTCTCCTCGATCTCTGGGTCCAAATGGACTGCCTCTACGAACCGTGACTCGCCTCTCAGCTCTTTCTCTTCAGCCCGCGCACAGTGTCGACACGCTCCTATCTCGCACAGCCGGCGCGACAGCGCATCTGCTTTACAGTGCTGCCGCCCCGGTCAATGCTGCGCGTCGAAGTGATATTCCTGCAGCGCTTCTATCCAGCGTGCAAGCTGGCCCTCCAGGTTCTTAAAACTCAACAGCCACGTCAGCGACGCATGGTCCGTTCTAAGCAAAAAGCGTCACCTGCCTAAGTACGGCCTGAAATGGCGCAGGCTCTTTACCACCGCAAGCAGCTCCCTGCACATCAAACAATAGTTGCTCTCCGGTCGGCTCAGAGCACAACTGTAATAGGCCACCACGCGTTCTCCCTCCTCTGTAATTTGGGATAGAACCGCGCCAATACCTCCGTCGCTCGCGTCCGTGTCTACCACAAATTGCGTTGTGAGGTCCGGGCTCAGCACCGTTGCCTCCGCTAACACTTCGTGCATCTTGCCAAACGCTTCATCGCATTCCCCTGTCCAGTTAAACGCATTCCCTTTTTCCGTCAGCCGATGCAGGGGCCTCGCCACCGCCGCGAACCCTCGCACAAAGCGCCTATAATACAAGGCGGGCCCCAAAAAGCTCCTCACCTCCTTTACGCTGCGTGGTGTGGGCCAGTCGTGCACCGCTGCTACTTTTTCCGGGTCCATCGTTACCCTATCGCCGCTAATCACATGCCCCAAGAAGGCCACTTTCTGGCGGAAAAACGCGCACTTCTTGGGGTTAAGTTTTAGTCCTGCCGCTCTTATTGCCCCCAGCACTTCTTGCAGGTTTTCGACCGCCTCCTTTGCATGGACCAACAGGTCGTCGAGATACACCACACATTTGCTTCGTGGTATTTGCCCTAACATGCGTTCCATTAGTCTTTCGAAGGTGGCTGGGCTGTTACACAACCCGAACAGCATGACTTTAAACTGCCATAGGCTGTGCCCAATTGTGAATGCGTTTTTTGGTTTGGCATCGGCGGCTAACTCGACCTGCTAATACCCGCTTCTAAGGTCTAGCGACGTGAACCACCTCAACCCCACTACTGCATCTAACGCATCATCTATTCTCTGCAAAGGGTAAGAGCTGTCCTTCTTCCTCACCAGCACGGCTGGGGCCGCCCACGGACTGTCCGAAGGCTCAATCACGCCGGCCGCTGCCATCTCCTGGACCTTTTTCTCAGCTGCCTGCTGCTTGTCCAGAGAAAGCCCGTGTGGTCGCAGGCAGATTGGAGCGGCGCCGCCCGTTTCTATGTGGTGTTGCACGAGCCCCGTCCGTGTGCACTCCTCACCCTTTGCCGCGAACAAATCCTTGTTCTGGGCAAGAAGTAGCTCCAGGTCCGCTCGCTGCGGCGCGTCCAGCCCCTCGCTGTCTCTCTCTCGGTTGCAATGCTCACTGCCCCGCTCTCACCTGGGCATCCGCCTCGCTGTCTCCTCGCTGTGGCATGAGCCCTTCAGGTGCGGCCACGTACAGTCGGCCCGCCCCGGCATCCACCGTGGCACTCAGCTTGAACGATGCATCCATCCCAAGGATGCACTCCTCGACCACATCAGCCAGCCACACCTCATGCTCTATTTCCACCCCGCCTTCCTCTCATCACGGCTTTGTCGCCTGTCACCGCCGAGAGCTGCATGGTCGTTGTTTCCCAGCCAGGCGGGCTTGGGTGCTGTGTTTGTGGCAGGACCCCGAGGCGGACTATGGTAATGGTGGAGCCGGTGTCGATCAGCACTCTGTAGCAGACCCCTTCGACAGCACATTCAACACGGAGGCCCTGTGGGTCTCCTAACAGTCCTACACGCAGTTTGTTTCTCTTTAGAGGGGCTTGGGGAAGAGCGGATGGTGCATCCCTCTTTGCTCCGCCCACTGAGTGTTTCCCGGCGGCTTTTGGGTCTTTTCCCCAGCTGGCGGCGGCTCTGGACAGTAGCGTCCAATGTGTCCCGCTTGGTCGCAGCGTAAACACTGTGTTTATCGCTCTGTTCTCGTCGGCCAGCAGTTCGCCTCAGAGCCTCTTCCGGCTCGGCCTCGCCAGCCGCAGCAGGGTGGTGGGTGCGTGGAGGCGCACATGCTGCTGTAGACTGCAGCTGGGAAGCTCGGATAGGCTCGGTGTGCGTAGCTCTGGAGGTCTCCCGCAAGCGCTCCCCACGTTTCGCCAGCCTGACACTGCCTCTCCCCGAGCTGGACTCAAGCCTTTTCCTCCCTTGCTGGCTCACCAAATCGCTGCCTTAGGGCTGTCACCAGCTGTTCAAAGTCCCCACACTCCTCCAGGGGTTTATCGACCAGGACTTTGAGTGCCTCTCCCTCCAGAGCCGTTGCCAAATGAACGGCTGCCTCCATAGACTGCCAGCCATTGTGCTTGGCTGCCAGCTGCACCTGTGCCAGATAAGGCTCCAGCGGCTCCTTCCCGCTGAACCTGGGCAGCTTGACTGTCTTTCGGGGACTCTCCGTCGCCCCTTGCTCTGCTTGACTTCGTGCTGGGGTGGGGAGGCGGCTCGCTCCCCGTAGACTGGCGCTTGCGCCGTCGGGGCGCGCTAGGCCCTTCGCGGCCCTGTCGAGCATCCTCTCCATCTCCACTTCTGCTCCTTGCTCCATCTAGGTGTAGACCCTCTTCTGAAGCGCGTCTATCCCATGCCTGACACCAATGTGACGAGCGGTAGAATCAGGCAACACAGCGACAGAGGAATCCATTTCTCTTTCTTTTTGTTTCCAGTTCTGCAGCAACACGCACACATACCAACTCCAAACTCCTAACTAACGGCGCCAAGCACCGCCCCTCCCTCTTATACCACCCCAGAAAACCCGCCAGTTACCATGGACAGGTGTCGCCATCACCCCCCACATGAACCCCAAATTAATCTAACACCCACACGGACCCTCCGCACAGTTCACGTGGCCCTCCTGCTCGCCACAGTATGATAGCTATTGAACTGACCTGCAGTGGTTTGGTGATGGCCTTATCTAGGGATTTAGGGATTTCATCCTATATTAAACATTTGCAAG
>JBBPDE010000040.1:9111767-9123388 GCA_037974605.1 Nannopetersius ansorgii | reverse complement strand
AATAGAAAATGGAATGGAATAGTGGAATGGAATAATGGAAAATAGTTTGTTATTTTGTTATTATGTGTCTGATTGTTAGTTCTGGAAAGAGTAGATATAAACCTAAATGTGTACTAATGGATTGACAGCATAATTGCTTTCAGTCAAATGTAGAAATATAGGCTAATCCTTTGTCTAGATGACTATAAACCATATTTTCTTAGTCTGAATTATTACGGTTCTTAATGAGCGACGTATTATTTATTACACATGTAATTACTGAAGAATGAGGGCTGTATGTGTTGGAAACATTTTTGTTGTTTGTTTAATGTCGGTACTTATATCTTTATTGTTAATGTTGTTTGCAATGGGAGACAGTCATGCTGGAATAGAAAAAGGTTCTTCTCCAAACTGTGTCCACAAAGTTGGAAGCATGGTGGCGTTGTCCAAAATGTCTTGGCATGCTGAAGCATTAAACTGGAAGTAAGGGGCATAGCCCAAATCCTGAAAACAGGCATGTCCCAATACTTTTGTCCAGAAAGTGTACGTTTCAAAGCGTACCCTGACTGTGGGTGAGGAGGGATAGCGGAAGCCCCGCCCCCTCTGTCTCTCCCTCAGACCGCTCGGAGACGGACCGTCACGGACTTTCTGTCTGCATGTCTCCAACAACAGCGCCCAGACAACTCCTTTACCTCCCCCCGAATGCAGGTAAACCAGCTCTGTTGGCTCTTCACACCCTTCATATTGTTTCCTGTCTATGTTTTGGTGCCTATTGTTTTTCCTCGCTTCAGTCAAGAAAGAGGCCATTAGCTAAGCTAACGCTCACTGTCTTAACGCTCCGAGGCGGACGATATGAACTTCATGCGGATCGCTCACGGCTCCCCACAATCTTAGACCTGTTACTCCACAATATTTCGAGTTTTGGGTCCGGGTTGTTGTTCGTGGGATCTTGAGAAAACCTAGATGTCAGCCGAAGTTTAAAAAGCAACTAAAACATTTTGTCAGGCATTTCCGTGTCTAAAATAACGGGTTTTTTGGAACTACATGACTGGAGAGGCAGATGTTTTACAGATCAGGAGTAATGGTCGAGCCAGGTTGTTTGCTATGAGCAGCAGAAGCCCCTGGTTTGTCTTTGCTCCCACTTTTAACCCGTTTTACCACAGACAGTGGCTCAGAGTTGGCGTATTGAATTTGTTGGAGCGGTGAGGACCCCCAGGCTTGAATGACACTCTTCTCGGCTTGTTGTGAAGCCCCTGTCTGAACTTCTCAGAAGAGCTTTATGTAACCACACGTTAGGCTGTGAGGCAGAGACTAAGAGTCTGAGCAGCTGATTCCAGGATAGAGGGCTGGAGATCTCCATGTGAATCTCGGATCTCAGCGCAGACCTGAAGAAATGCATGTTACCAGCGCGCACTGCTGGTCAGACTGGGCTTTTAGTCTAGTCTCCAGGAATCTGGCAACCCACCACAGTTCTACTCGCAACAGCTGCGACCTGACTCTCCACCTCCTGAGATTTTTATAGAAGGAGAATGAGGTCAGGCTGGGTGACAGGCCTACTGGAACCACACAGGCTTCAGGCTTTCATGTAGTTCATAAATAACACTTGGAAAGTCCAAAGAAATAATGTCAATAGTAACATATTCTTTAATGTTTATTATAGCCCCATTCTCAAACTCAAGGAGGCTTTAAAGTAAATTAAAGTGGTCCCTTATATACACACATCAACACACCACGGCACATTACACAGTGTGAACAGGGTGAAATTCTTTCTCTGCATTTAACCAGTTCATCAAGTGAAGCGGTGGGCAGCCACGACGCAGCGCCCTGGGAGCCGTGTGTGGGGACGGTACCTCAATTAAGGGTACGTCAGTGGTGCCGCTAGCAATCCAGGGTTTCAAATCCATGACCTGCTGATCACAGGGGTAAATCCTTAACCACTGGGCCACCAGCTGTTGTTTACGACTGTTTGTAGAACATGAAACAAACAGTAGTAGACAACAATGTTAATCTTTAAACAGTCTAAATGACATCAACACATATGACAGAAACAGGAAAGAAAAGAAGAAATAGAAAGCAGGATCAAGAAGAGACACAACACTGAGAGCAAGAGAAGCAAGAGAGGCAGCATTGCGACTCTTCTGAAGGTGGGAGTTCCATAGTTTGGGAGTCACTAAAATATCTGCCACCCAATGGGGACTTTTTAGCAAGCCAGTACCAGATGAAGGTGATGAACTGGTAGGAGTAGATGAAGTAGTTCAGTGAGGTAGTGGAGGGGAAATATGAAGAGCTTTAAAGATAATGAGAAGCAGTTTAAACTGAATATGGGGAGAAGTTCATGGTGAATGGAGGGGTTTTGTTCAGACTTCTTAGTAAAGATGAGAACAGAGGATTTTGTAGGGAAACATTTTTTAGGGAAACAGTAAAAAAATCTCTTTGTGCTCTTCAGGATTATTTCTCTGTTTTAATTTAGATCATTTACATTTTAATTGTATTCTTTTCATCTGTTTGACTATACATCACTGTTTTAAATTTAAGCCATGCTAAGGCATTTGACCATAAAGGTCAGTGCCTAAATTTGAGTCTCCTCATTTTCACTGGAGTGGAGTTTGAGTTATTGTTATTAAAGCAAACATCTAGAAACTCTGACATTAATGTAAATATTTCAGTGATTCTATTTTTTAGTCCAATTGTTTGAAAATGGTCTTACTTTGAACTTTGTGATGAAAAAAGAAAAGCTTTCAATTAGAAAATAATTCAAAATAGGAGGGTAGAATTTTTACTTCTTGTCTCTTACTTTTAGCGACAAAAATATAATGTATTCAATATCTGTTAATTTTCAATACTGTAGTTTATTTATCTTTGTATTGAATTTATTATTGTAAAAACATTTATTTAAATACTTAACTTTTTACTTTTATTTTTTAGGTCCATTATTCTACCTTTTTTTTGTCTTCAAATTTAATGCGTTTTCTTTTTCTTTGTGTGTGTCCTTTTAAAAAATAAGTACTTTTTTAATTGGATATGTTTATACAGACAGTGTGTCTGCTATCCATTTTTGATCTCTTGACAGTTGCACTTGTAAACAGTCCAAAGTATCAAAGCCGACAAAACTTCAGCAGCCTGCTTTGAGATGGGCCCGCTCCAAGCTACTATTTTTGATGGTCTGCACAAATTTCCACATTTTCTAGCAAAATGTGTTGCTTTGTTAAGGGTCTATGGCTGCTTTTCATTGTCAGGAAAACAAAGTGTCAAGACATGGGTTAGAAATTTGCTGAAACGTTATCAGTTCCCACATATTTACATTTAGATTTGCAGCATTTAGCTGACGCTTTTAACCAGAGCGATGTACATCAGTGCTTAAGAATTCCACAACTGTTTCTTACCTGAAAAACAGCTTAAATCTGAGTCATTTAACCAAGATACTGCAGTCAGAGCATCTATACAACAAGCATCTATGCATCTATACACATATATTTCTTTTGTCATGAATCTGAAATTATAAGTCCTGGGCCTCACTGTACAGTGAAGTAGTTTGGTTGTTCATGGATGTAATACAAAGCTAATTTTAACGTTTTTGGTACCAAATGCTTCTTTTAGCCATGAAATAATTTTTTTCATTTCACTTCTTTCTGAATTTTCTGCACTCTTGTTCAGCTAAATGAAAAAAACACCAGAAACGGCATTTCTCATTCTTTGTTAGTTTAATGCTTAGATGCTGTTAGGTCTTTTAACACTGAGCCGAGTTTCATGTATAAAAAATGCAGAAGCGATTTTTAAGGCACTGGAGCTTCAGTAAACTTTTAATAAACACTTGCATGTTAAGCAGAGGAAGGAGAAATGGTTCCAACTGCAACAGTCTATTTTTCCAGCTTAAAAGGGACACTGTTAAAACAAGAAAGCTGTTAAAACCTCACCATTGACTCACAGCTGAAGCTCTGAAGCAGGGTGGTGTTTATAAGCATAAAAATGAGCAATCGAAGTATGGGTAGAATTTTTCTATGTGAAACTCAGGCGTCCCTGTTCAAACAGTGCCAGATTTTGCTTTTTTAGTGTATGTGGACATGTTGTATCTTTTATTGTCCAGATTAACAGGCATGCCAAAGGAAAAATATGATCCTCCGGATCCGCGCAGGCTGTACACCATCATGTCAGCGGAGGAGGCGGCCAATGGGAAGAAGTCCCACTGGGCAGAGTTAGAGATAACTGGTTAGTTGTGCATGCGACCTAAAATATTCTCTTAACCTGCCCTAGTGTCTGTCTTTAATTCCTGTTTAATGGATTGTGTGTATTTTGTGGTAAATCAGAACAGACTCTAAGATAGTGATGGGTATTATTGGGATTTTACTGATACTGATATTAATAACGAGACTGCTCAGCAGTAAACACACACCCTTGCTTATATTTTCATGTATGTGTAAGTGTTACGCCAGTAGGTGGCACTATTGCACCACACTACAACCCAGGTTTATGATTTACTTGCGTTTTTTGGTCCCTCTGTGATTCTGTATTACTTCAATCACGTTTTCTCCGTCGTACCGTGTATTCTCCCAAAGACATCATGTACCGAACCGTGACCCATGTTCCGTGATGGTTCGGTACGAATTCATGTACCGTTACAGCCTTAGTATTGACCTGTCATCAACCTGTACCAGTTAAGTACTGGTTTTTGATACCCATCCTTACTCTCTGATTAATTGGTGGCATAGTCATTACTGCACGAGTGGTGATAGGTTAAGTGGTGTTAATAAACGGCTGATATAGCATCTTGCTGACTTCTGTAGTTGTAGAGTTCTGTAGGATTCTTCATGCCAGTTTGTCTTGTTTTGTTCTCTGGGCAGGGCGGGTCAGGAACCTGAGCAGTTCACTATGGACGCTCACCCATTTGACCGCTCTGCACATCAACAACAACAACCTTAGCCGACTTCCCCCCGAAATCGCCAAACTCCCACACCTGGTGTACCTGAATCTGTCCTCCAACAAACTTCGCAGCCTGCCAGCAGAACTCGGTAACATGGTGTCTCTCAGGTATTACTTTGATTTTTGTTTTTTGACAAAAAAGAAAAAGTAGCACACTTCTCCTTTATGAAAATGTAGTAGACATACTTGGTCTCTGAAACTGGCCTCTTTATTTTTTTTCTCCATAAATCATCACACTCTTGTTTCAAACTGTCAAGTTCTTATGAGATCATTAATATACTTGGTAATAAGGTTTCCAAGACTGTGTGACACTCTGACAACTATAACACTGGACAAAAGTGAGGACAAAATTCTGGGTGCTGATATTGCTTCTGTTGTTTTTACAGACTACGGATGTTTAGTTAATGGGACATAATAAATGAAACTAAATAAAATCAAGCTTTATGCACAAATAGTGCCGTCAATGACAGCACTTCGGCATTTCGATTAGAATGTTTGTGCAGGACGGCTGCCCACTTTAATCACGAGGCAAAATCTTGTGGTAGATTTCTGCTAATGCAGAAGAAATCACTTTACACCCTGTATTTAGAGTAGTGATCAGAATTCTTTAATGTGACTTAAAATCATGAGGGCCATTCCTAAATACTTTGTTAATGTAAACTAACAATAGTAATGTTCATTAGTGCGCGTTTCCCAAACTTGTAATAATTTAACATTTAACAGCTCCTGTTTGGTATTTACTAAATGCTCCTTCATGTAGATTTTGGTCAGCAGCATCTTCTTATTATCATTATTATCAATATGTACAATTGTATGTAACATGTAGACAAAAAAGTGACATTTAGCTTATTTTTTTTATAATTTTATGTCTTATTGTACACAGACGTACATTTGCATCGATATAGTCCTGTTTCAGTGTACTTTTCCATTATAACTTTTGCAAAGGAATTTAGATGGCAAATTGATACAATATTTGCTGTTTTTCCCCCAAGTGAGAGGATTTCTGTATTGTGCTATAAAACTGGGTATGGTTTCATTTTACTGTTACTGAACTTTCTTCATAAGTGAGGCTTCTGTCCTTGTCCGCCTGATGGTTTAAAATGTCTATAGCCAGTTTTTTGGACGCAGCAGTGATTTAACATAGTGTGTTTCACATTTTTCCCCTTACACTAAATTTAGGCGATCAGTCAAGTCATATTTGGTGTCTGATATTTACATTTTTAGCGACTGATACTGTAAAACATGCTGTTGTCTATAAATATGGACTGTTTCAAAGATGTTTCATAAGTAAAGCAGTAGTAGCTTCAATCTTTATTCAGTCTTAAATAGAGGTATAACGGTACACAGATGTCATGGTTCGGTACGTACCTCGCTTTTGGGGTCACGGTTCGGTACGGTTCACAATACAGCAACAAAAATTTCTAAAGGATGAGGCTTGGTTTGTTTTCGTTTATTTTAAATAAACAGCAGTGTATTAAGCAGTAAACACACACCCTTGCTTATATTTTCATGTATGTGTAAGTGTTACGCCAGTAGGTGGCACTATTGCACCACACTATGACCCAGGTTTATGATTTACTTGCGCTTTTTGGTCCATCTGTGATTCCGTATTACTTCAGTCACGTCTTCTCCATCGTACCGTGTATTCTCCGAAAGACATCATGTACCAAACCGTGACCCACGTACCATGACGGTTCGGTACGAAAACATGTACCGTTACAGCCCTAGTCTTAAATGTTGTATGTTTGGGTAGAAAGCCCTTTAATTTAGAAGCACTAATGTGTTTTATATCCAGTGCAAACAGTTTGATGTGTCGTCATTATTGATTGAACTTTTTATCAGTGTTTAGACTGTCTGTTTCTGAAATACTTGGCAGCGGCGGCACAGATGAACTGATTGTGTAATAAAAATGACCTCTAGTGCTAATGTGTACATCATACTCTGTACTCTATTCCCTTTAGGATCACTGTTTTCTTGCCAGTTAAATATGTTGTCCACCAAAACTGTATTCTAGAAGATATCATATAGAATTTTAAACATGTTCTCAAATGTTCTTTTCATGTCTTTTCATTTTTTCTCCAGGGAATTGCTTTTGAACAACAATTGTTTACGGGTTTTGCCTTATGAACTCGGGCGGCTGTTTCAGTTACAGACCCTCGGCCTGAAAGGTGAGTCTCTTCTGTCTTTTTTTTTTTTTTTTAAGCGTTTTTTACACAGTTACGTTTGCAGCATTTAGGAGATGCTCTTATCAGCTCTTGTCCAATCAGTTATTCAATAAGTTGTAAGTGTGGACACAGCAGAATAAATGAAAGCTTTTCATGATCTTAAAGATATTTCTGGCCATAATGATGTTACTTAAATGCTTAAAGAATGTATGTATGAGACAAGTTTAGACAGTGAATGGTGAAAAAGCAACTCTCACAAAAAATTAAAAGATTGTCAAAGTCCCAGTATACATGGAAACCGTCCTAGGTGGCTCCACATTAAGCCCTTTTAAGAAAATGATCAATGGAAAAAGTGAAGAACTGTGTTCCTCGAAGGCCAAAGTTCAGTACAGGTTTTCCTGCTCTTAACACTTCACCTAATCCATTTAGCTGCTGAAGGAAAATCACTAAACTGTGCTGGACTCCAGACCTCCAGGGCTGGAGTTCGTCAGCCGTGATCAAGTGTTTGAAGCTGCATTAAGACAAATGAAGCTACTCTAAACATCTTAAATATCTTAATAGTTGTGTTTTAACAGTTTTGGTCACTTTTTGATCAGGGTTGATGTCCTCTCTTCTGAAATGTACAATAGTACAAATAAGGTAGCAGTGCTCAAAGAATGAGCGATCTATGTATTGTATGAATGATACTAGAACAACTTTTCCTCGTCTTTTATGATGTCAGACATGTCTCTAATTTGACATGGCACATTTGCAGGTAATCCACTGTCGCAAGATATTCTCAACCTCTACCAGGAGCCTGATGGAACAAGAAAGCTGTTGAATTACATGCTCGACAATCTTGCAGGTAACAGCTCAATTCTGATGTGTTTCTGAATTTCTATGAGTTAGTACACCCTCTCAACACTTATTGATATGCGAGCATATTTAATGATATTTACATTACTGTTTGTGTTGTTTCCGTGAACAAAGTCCACCCAGAACAACTCCCCCAAAGACCTTGGATCACGCTGAAGGAGCGAGACCAGACCATGCCCACAGGTACCAGACTGCTTCAGTACAGTGTTGGTCAATGGCACAGGATTAGTGTCTCAATGTGTTCTTGTACATTGAAATGATTCAAAATGTTCGTTCCCAACTTAAAAGTGGCCTTAAAAGTTGCAGATGCCTTGCCCTTTTATCATTGACATGTGTAGTAATTCTTTATTTCTCTGAATGCAATTTTATTTTTAGTGGTCAGTCATTTGACCACCTGCTTAAATTGGTAACCATTTGTTATAGCTGTGTTGGTACTTTTTTGTTTCTTTGTTTTTTTCCAAACACCAACATTTCATCAAAATTCCTTTCATTTATTCACTTACTCTTAAATTATAGGTCAAAGTTACAAATCAATAGTTAAACAATAGACATCAAATGCAAACGTATATTTAGTTTTACTAATTCCATGTTTAAATAGAAGTATTTTGACCATAACTACAAACTCGTTTCTTATTGGTTGAATACAACTTTTGACAAAATTCTGTAAAACTTGTCCGTTCTTGTCTCAGAATTAAGACAAGAATGTGTTTTTGGGTGGAACGGGACTTAGCAGTTGAGAACAATGACCATGAATTGAGCCTGTGATGGTCTCTGTTCCAGCAAAGATGTGAATCTTGTTTTACAAAACCTTATCATAAGTACTTACTGGGTGTTTCAACCTTGTGTCCCAGGTCTTGTGCACTTGTTCATACATGCTAGGTCATATGTTGAGGAACAATACTTGTAATTGTCCACTGCTCCCCTCCAGCCGTATTCACAGTCATGTGCTACAATGTGCTTTGCGACAAGTACGCCACAAGACAGCTGTACGGCTACTGTCCCTCCTGGGCTCTTAACTGGGAGTACAGGAAGAAGGGAATAATGGAGGAGATTACCAACTGTGATGCTGACATCATCAGCCTGCAGGTATGCAAGCAAGGGGCTGCTATAAAAGATCCACACAGCTTGTAGAATGTCTATATTGCAGGGCTCCAGATGCGACTAAAATGGTTGCCAGTGTGACTGGATTATTTATTTTGCGACTAGTTTTTTCATTTCAGTCACCAGTGGCGATCGTCTCTAACAACCAAAAGAAATTAAAATAACTAATTATTGTGCAGATACGCTCAACCCGAAGTCTGCTGTTCTGACTACAGTAATCCGGTTACGTTCCAATAGCACCCGTGTATAAGAAAAAAACGTGCCTAAAAATGCCTATTTTGATAGTGTAAACCCTAAATATGCCTGCTCCCAAAACACATCAATTTCATTTAAAACTCATTAACCGTGAAGATATCGTGGAGATAAACGCACATCCCTATTGTACAGTTTACACTGATCCCCAACACCACTAAATACCATAGCGAGTGTGAAAGTGAACGCAATAACATTTTTCAATCTCTGCTTTTACAGCTTTGAACAGACGTTTTCAACATAGACATTGCTGTGCCCCCAATCAGAACAATCCAGTACTGCGCCCATCTCACCCAGATCTCTGAGTTGCCCTCATGATTCACCAGCACCTGACTCTCTTGAGGAGGTTAACCACACAAATTACGCACAGAAACACGTTTTGTTTTACTCTACTTAACAAACACTCACAAAAACACATAACTGCGCCAACCGTGCCGTAAAGGCTCATGGTAGCCAGTCCTGACGTGCCCCTCATCCTCTGCAGGGTTTATGTTAGGCTGTGGTGCCTAGCGACCCAGCAGGAGAGCAGGAGGGGGCGTGGCGGACGAGGCCCGGACGTCACAAAAGCACAAAAAATATGAGGATATCTGCCTTTTCCGAGCATGTGCAGGTGTTTCCGTGACTAATTATTATTTTGGTTCTCAGAAAAAATCCGCACGAAACTGAATCCGCGACTGCTGATCCGCGTAAAACTGAGAGATAACTGTAGACTATCTCGTGATTATATTGAGGCTCGATCGAGAGCTAGTGTTGGGAATTTCGGCTCTTTTTATTGAATTGGGTTGCTTGGATCAGGCTCTTTTGGCTCCCAAATGGCTCTTGGTTTTACCAAATTTAGTCAAAGAAGTCGCTCGTGGCCGCCACGTCTGTCGAGAGCAGCGTTAACAGATTGAGTTTTGTTCGAAACAATTCATGCAAACTGTTGCAGAGCGTGTTTTGAAATATATAAAAAAAATCATGAACTACTTGAGAAACTCTTGTTTTACTTAGTCCGTATCGTGATTTCTTGTTTTGTTTTAGCGCTCTTTACACGTGGTAAGACTGTTTTTTGTTTATATCACATTTGACTGACATTATGGCTCCTAAACAATAATTTTTTGTGTTTAGGAGCCGAAGGTTTTCATTTTGTTTGGAGCCCTGTATTGTGTAGTATATTACATTTTTACATTTGTTTATGATGGTATTTTTTACCTATTGTCTCTCTTTAGCAAGTGTCACTTTGCTCCTGCAGGAGGTGGAAACCGAGCAGTACTACACCTTCTTTCTGGAAACTCTAAAGGAGCGTGGATACGACGGGTTCTTCTGTCCAAAGTCTCGTGCCAAACTTGTGTCTGAACAGGAGCGGAAGCATGTAGACGGTTGCGCTGTATTCTTTAAAACTGAAAAGTGCGGCACTTCCTGACACATTTTATTTACAGAATTGAGCTTTTTCCTTGTTTTTCTGGGCTTATCAGAGTCTGTGTTAATCGAACACCTTTCAGATTTGCACTGGTTCAGAAACACACGGTGGAGTTCAATCAAGTAGCCATGGCAAACTCAGAAGGCTCAGAGGTCATGCTGAACCGGGTCATGACCAAAGACAACATCGGAGTGGCCGTCCTGCTGGAGGTGAAAAAGGAGCTGTTTGTTGGAGGTAAGGCATCAGCACAAGTGTTGACTGTAATCGATGCTCGCACGTTTTGCCCAAGTTTATGTCTTGTTTTTGTAGTGTTGTTGTTTTCCACTAGATGGCAGTAGCAGATTATAAATTCTGAATTTGCAGTAAAAATTAACCCCTTTGCTCTGTTGCTTGGTGCATTAGAACCACATTTAAAATGTCAAATAATTCTAATATAAAAACAACAGATAATTGAATTCTAAATAATTGGCAAATTTCAGTCCAAGACATCTGTCAAATTGCTCTTCTAATTCAAATGGTTTTTATTCAACATAAAATCTTTATTTATAAATATGCTGACCAATTGTTCTGCCCATAAAAAATTTTAGGACGCCTTGCTTCCTTTTGGGAAATTGAAAATTCCCACCATTGCTTTTTAATAACGTAGTTAAACATTGCTTGCAAAGCAGCTACTTAAGAATACAAGTTAACACACTGAATCTTTTTAATTGGCAGTGAAGTTTGTGGACATGCTGTTTTATTAGGATTAACACTCTTAAATTAATAATGTGTAAAAACATATGCAGACATGATAACTCCTGCAAAAACGTCTCTAAGCTGATTCTACTAGGGAGATTTGTGCCTTGGTGGTGTAGTGGGTAGGATACTTTCCTCTATACCAAGAGGTCATGGGTTCGAATCCTACCTTCAGCACACCACCACTGGGTCCCTGAGCAAGATCCTTAACCCCAAGT
>JBBPDE010000040.1:9100948-9111667 GCA_037974605.1 Nannopetersius ansorgii | reverse complement strand
ACTTTCACCTTGATATTTTAGCGCGGATGTATACCTAGCCGAATTGCACTGTAGGGGGCGAGAACGAGTCTTCGAACTTGTGTGCAAGCCTCAGGGAAAATGTATTTTTAAGAAGCTTCCCAATGGAAACCTCTACAAGACTAAGGTTGTTTGCACCTTGCGCAATGCGGAATTAGTTTACTGTAGGAGTTGAGAAACCAGGAGTTGAGAAACCGGCAGAATTCAAATGAGCCATTTTAATCTCGATTAATTCAAAGATTACAGTGAGATTAAAAGATTTTTTACAAAAAAATAACCTATGTCCACCACTTGTTTTTTGTTATCAGCTAGATTAGGAGGTTACCTCTATAATGGGCAATAGCCTGTTGTGAGGGATGTCTAGCTACGCTGCACACAGCAAGCAGCCAAAAAATAAACACTTGAGTGAGCATCAACCTTCCATTGTTTGGGTAATGCTATTTTCCACTGACACCTTGGTCATGCGATCAGAATGTTGCACAGCAATGTTTGAGTGACTAAAGTTTATCGGTTTATCGTACATATTTATTTCCTCTTTCTCATTAAATGTAGCCATTTTCCAATAAATGTTGGATGACTAGTCCTGAAAGCTTTGCCTAACTTCAGAAGATGTAGTGGGAGTTTGAAGTTTTTTTTTTGGCACATGTTTGAAAAAGTGTGAATACTTGATCACTTTTTAAAATGTGAACTAAAAGCAAATATCTTTACACTGTAGTCATTTTAATCTTTTTGATTAATTAAATATTGTTCAGAACAATGTCTGTGGTGCTGATGAGTTACTTGCAATGTACCCACTGAGTTCTATTATCTGATCAATATTAATATCAGAAGATAAACCTGCCTTTGTTTAAAATATGGAGTTAAATACAGTCAGGTCTGCAAACGGAAGTATGTTTTTGACATAAATATGAATAGGGCACTTTGTGGCAGTTTGTGAATTTATTTCCAAAATTGCAAAGGATACATTTCAATTTTTTCATGCATTTCAAGCAGTACGTTTCTGCAGCCAGTGAGATCTGGGCGCATCTTAGCTTCTTCAGGTCTGTTGGTAAAGCATCACAAGGTTCCTGATGAAGTTGCCTGAAGTGCTGATGTTCTTCTATAGGTTTAAAGGACCCTGCAGAAAACCAGCTCCTGTTGGTGGCAAACGCCCACATGCACTGGGACCCGGAATACTCGGACGTGAAGCTCATCCAGACTATGATGTTCCTGTCAGAGCTGAAGAGCATCGCTGAGAGGGCCTCCGCTTCAAACGTCACCTCACCATCCACCTCTGACTCCAGTTCCATCCCCATCGTCCTGTGTGCTGACCTCAACTCTCTCCCAGACTCAGGTAAGCCCATCCCAGCTTATTTGTGCTGCCAATTTTGTAGGCACAAAAAACAAGTATTTGTTTTTCTTGATTTAAGAATTTCACTCTAGTCTTAACTACCTATAGGACCACTCTTGTTATGGAACTGGAGTGTGATTCTAGAAAAAGAGGGATATTCTTGGATTGCCCTCACTGTTGTTTTTATTTTTGATGTCCCGGTTATTCCACACCTGTTCTAGTTTCCAATGCTTTAATGTAAACAGATGTACATACAGCAACTTCTAGCAACATTTAACATTATAAACTAATCAAAATGTTCTGTCTTTTACTTCACACATATTGGCAAGTTCTCCTTTATGTATTATTATCAGTTGTTAATTAGAAAAAATGTTTTTTGTGAACTAGTAGAGAGCTGTGTGGTATCAGCCTACATACCATTTTTTCCCTACTCGATTTTTATAACCGGGACACTTCCTGTAAGCATACTTAGTCAGGCTTCATAAAAATGCAAACAATCTTTGGAATTAATTTAAACTTAGTCATGAGGTTTCGAATAGATACACTGGTAGATGCGTCAGTTTCTAAGGGTGTGAAAGCTCCCCTATATAATGTTTCCATAAATCTTCAAATGATTAAATGATACGCAGTTGAAGATAGGTTTCAGTAGGTGTATGTGGTTCAACACTGTACGGGACTATTGGGGCTTGAATGTTACAGATATGAGTCATTCTAAGATGATGCCCTGCAAATAAAATGCCCTGCAGATTGACTTCCTGCAGTTTTGAGAATTGCTTAACACCACGATTTGTTTCAAAACAAGATTTTGAATTGAAACATGCAGTTGGCAGAGCTCTAATTCATGGCTACTTAACCTTAGCCTTACTTATTAGCTACATTAGCCTCATCGTTGGAGTACAAAACATACAAAGCAGACTTCAGTAACTTGTGAATGAAGCCCCACAACTCTTATCTGGAGCGATGTACCTCAGTGCTCGAGTAGTCCACATCTGTTCAAACCTGTAAAGCTAAACTTAAATTAACATCCACTATTCAACCAAGTAACTCCAGGCTAAGCACAACTAAACAACCTGTCAGAGAAAAGTCAGAAGGTAAGGCACAAGTAAAGGAAGGCATGGAGTAAAGAGGAAAGTTTTTTTTATTAAATATTGGGAAGTAAAACAAGAGGCCTAGTTAGTCACCAAGGTGCTCCATGAAGACAGCAAGGTACTCCACAGATCTCACCAGAAGTGGAAGTTCATTCCACCACTGGGGAAGACTGTAGTCTTGATAAGAAGTGACACTGCTCAATCATTGTTGATTAGGTGTAAACTATCATATAGTTGTCATCAAATTTCCAGTTTGTCTTTGATTAATTGAATTGCTTAGAAAAGATGATGAGCCAAGTGTGACGTTATAAATTCAAGTGTACCAGTGAAGAATGTTTAGTCAGTGAGAACAGCTCTTACAGTGAGAACGCAGTGGTCGGTAATATCACTACAATTAGTAATACATATATATATATATACATCACCAGATAAAAAAGTGTCTAAAGTGAATTAGAAATACAAAAGTGCACATTGTTTAATGTTGCTATATGGTGCCATGTGACCCATGAAGGAATGTTGTTTCATCTCATAAAGTGTTCACAGCTGCTGATGACAATAAAGAAACCTTGAAGTAAAGTAAAATAAAAACTACTGACAGATCTGAGTAAAATATATCCAGCAGAGACTTGATATTTCCAGTCACTTTTTAAAGTTGAGGAAGTTCTGTGCTGAGTCAGTGCTTCTAAATTATTGATGACGGTGTAATGTATCATGTTACAGTAGATAAAAGGAAAATACTCCTCGTCAACAACTTTTAATCTTAGATTCTAAAGGGACCTTGTGGAACACTGTTAACATTAACATGTGCGAAATTTTTGTTTTGCTGGATTTCAATTTTTTTGTTTGAAAATATGCCTGGTTGTTGTCTATGAGACACTGGGTTGAGACAGGAAGAGACAATTTATTATATAATATATATTATACATATTTATATATAGACACACACACATACTCATATCACCCATATAAAAAGTGTGTAAAGTGAATGAGAAATACAAAAGTGTGTGTATGTGTCAGACCACAGCAACACTGTCCTTGGTCCTGTTCTCAGCAGCCAAGGGTCATTCTGCTTTGTTCACATGGGTTTCTACGGCATATATTGATTTCCTCTTACAACAGAAAGATAACAGCTGTGTGCTGTTGTTTTGTGTTTGGCAGGTGTCGTGGAATACCTGAGCAATGGCGGAGTGGCAGAGAATCACAAAGACTTTAAAGAGCTGCGCTACAGTGAGTGTCTTACTAATTTCAGCTGCAACGGCAAGAACGGCAAGCCAGACGGGAGCATCACACACAGCTTCCAGCTGAAGAGCGCCTACGAGAGTAATCTGATGCCTTACACCAACTACACTTATGACTTCAAGGTGAGGATCCTAGATTGATCTGTATCTTATGTTCAAGGATGATTCTTTGTGGTCAAGCCAAGAATAATGTTCCTAAGGCCCTTTTTACAATTGGTTTTAAAATCAGATTACAGTTGGACAGCAAAGACACATTTCTGTTTACACGTGTGTCACTCCTGGATCTCCATGGAGTCCAACTGACCACTTCAGGTGTTCAGGTTTCAGTACTGAATACATAGTTTTTGCTTGAATATCACACCATCAATGCAAAAATCTCTGTTTATGCAAAACAATGCAAAAAAGTCAACATACTATGTGGGTCAGTTGGTGGCCTGGTGGTTAGGGAGTTCCCCTGCAATCGGAAGGTCGTGAGTTCTAATCACAGGCCTGCTAGTGGCACCACTGAGGTTTCCCTTGAACAAGGTACTGTCCTCACACATGGCTCCCCGGGGACTGCCTCACCGGCTGCCCCCTACTTCACTTGGTCTGTGGGTTAACTGCAAAGCAAGATTTTCGCATTGGTCACACTGTGTGCTGTGCCGTGTTAAAGCATGACTATAAAGGGGCCTCTTTACTACTGTTACTGTACGTCTGCAAGCTTTGAAGTTTTAACATGTGATGTATTTTCCTGTAATGCCCTTGTCAGGGATGCATCAGGTTGCATTAGCATTTATACTACAGAATAAATTTGGTTGCATGTCCCAGCTCACCTCGGCAAGTGGTTTGAGTGATCAGATGAGAGTGTGGCGGTTGGTGGTAGTTGTACACCTTAGCCTACCCTTAGGACACATTTTAAAACTGACTCTAGGACCTCCCATTGTCAAAATGGGACATGCATTAAAGTTGAAAAGGCGCTTGCAGTTTGTGATAATTGGAAAAATGTCATATTGGCCCATCCAATAATTAGTCAGTCCTTAATATAACCCCTCTTTGCACACTACACAATTTTAACCCCAGTTTTCCTATTGCAGGACAGACAGCCTTTCTTTTCTTCAGAAACAGCATCATATTACAATACCACATGTACTTTACCTTCTGTTTACGGCTACAACAGGCACACTTAGGTCCTGTTATTTGATTTGATAAATTTGTAATTTTTACACTCAGTGTAAATTATGTATTTTCAATGCTGTTAACTACCTCTTGTGCAATATCACACTTATGGTGCAATATTAGTCACTGTGGAAGGTTTACATCCTGTTCACATTATACTGTGACTGCTGTATTGTCTATTTCTTGGATTGTTTCTGTCATCATACCCTGCATTTTGTTGAGTGCTGCTAATTCCCTCCTGTGTAATATAATACCCATGGTGCAATATTATTCATTCTAGAAAGTAGTGTTGTCACGGTACCAAAATTTCAGTATTCGGTACTAATACCACTGAAAATCCACGGTTCTCAGTACCATTTTCGGTACCAAAGCAAAACACAAAAACATGAATTGAACAAGCTATTTTTATTAATACCAAACAATAATTAAACAAGCATGACTGAATAAAACACTCTTCTTATTTATAAACTTAGATAACACATGAAGTCATGTAAATGAATCTTATTGTAAAGCCTTACCAAACTATACAGGCCTATATTTGACTGGACTTTTATTTAATCAAACTGTGCAGACCATATTTCATAACCTAGAACTGCTTTTCTGTATAAAAATGCAAGATGATGTGGGGCAGCTGGTAGCCTAGTGGTTAGGGCATTCGCCCTGTGATCAGAAAGTCCAGGTTGAATTCCCAAGACCGCTAGGCACCGCTGAGGTACCCTGAGCAAGGTACCGTCCCCACACTCTGCTCCCCGGGCGCCGTGTTCATTGCTGCCCCCTGCTTCACTTGGTGAATGGGTTAAATGCAGAGGGTGAATTTCGTGCTGTTCACACTGTGTGCAGTGGTGTGTTCACGTATGACTGAATGATCACTTTCACTTAAATCACTTTCACTCACTTTCACTTTCACTGATTCTGAATGTAAAACTCAGTAAACCCCCCCTACAGGCGAAATGGCGATATTACAATCTGAAGAGTAGTTTTTAAGGTGGAACGAACATTTCGAATAAGGAGTTGCAAATAAGGAGCTAACTTCAGCGTCGTGCTCTTTCCTCCTTTCTTTACAACGAGCGGATTCAGAGCCGCCTCATCAGCAGCACTGCCGTCTCTGTGCTGTTACGAAGAAGACGCAACTTCACAATACGCACATAGCGCAGCAAGAACCGGATTGACCGGGTGCTCGGTACCACCGGTACTTCATTTTAGTACCGACTTGGTACCGAAGTACCGGGTCTTTTGACAACACTACTAGAAAGTTTACATCATGTCTGCACTGTGCTGTAACATTGCTGGATTGTCTGTTTATTATGTCATGTCTGTTGTGCCATGCACATTGTTTAATCTTGAGAATGCAGTGGTTGGTAATATCACTACAATTAGTAATACATATATATTTGAGCTGCACGATTATGGCCAAAATGATGATCATGATTATTTTGATCAATATTGAAATCACAATTATTCATTATTTTAGGTAAAATCATATTTTTATGCACTCGCACGCACTCTCACACGCACTCGCGCGCGCACAGACACGCACACACACTCACGGCGTGCACACACGCACGCGCGCACACTCATGCCGCGCACACTCACTCACGCACGCACGCGCACACACCCCAGCATATCTACACACACACACTCACACATGCACGTGCACGCACACACTCACACACGCTCCTTTTTTAGGTAGCTTACTGAAGCCCTAATCTCTCGTTCGCCCCCTGGTGGTTGGCTGAATTATTGGTTGAGAAAGCGCTTGATCTCATGTGCAGCAGAGCTGCTATTCAAATCACAGATTATCATCTTAATTTAATCGTGGCAGCCAAAGTCGTGATCGTGATTAAAATTCGATTAATTGTACAGCCCAAATGTATATACATATCACCAGATAAAAAAGTGTCTAAAGTAAATTAGTATTACCAAAGTGCACATTGTTTAATGTTGCTGTATGGTGCCTTGTGACCCATGAAGGAATGTTGTTTCATCTCAAAGTACGCGTTCACAGCTGCTGATGACAATAAAGAAACCTTGAAGTAAAGTAAAATAAAAACTACTGACAGATCTGAGTAAAATATATCCAGCAGAGACTTGATATTTCCAGTCACTTTTTAAAGTTGAGGAAGTTCTGTGCTGAGTCAGTGCCTCTAAATTATTGATGACGGTGTAATGTATCATGTTACAGTAGATAAAAGGAAAATACTCCCTGTCAACAACTTTTAATCTTAGATTCTAAAGGGACCTTGTGGAACACTGTTAACATTAACATGTGCGAAATGTTTGTTTTGCTGGATTAGAATTTTTTGTATGGAAACACCTCTGGTTGTTGTTTCTGAGACGTTGGGTTGAGGCAGGAAGAGACTGACGTTCTGTGAAAAGCCGGTCCAATCCTCTAACAGATACTACAGAAGAGTGCATTTCAGAATGAAGCAATTATGATCAATAATTGATTAGCACTCATTATCTTCACATCACCCGTACATACCTGATTAGCTTCTCTCTCCTCCTTCTCTTCATTTCTTTCAGGGCGTGATTGATTACATCTTCTTCTCTAAGACTCAGATGAGTGTGCTGGGGCTGCTGGGCCCGTTGGAGACTCAGTGGCTCGTGGACAACAGCATCACCGGCTGCCCCCATCCACACATCCCCTCTGACCACTTCTCCCTCCTTGCCCAGCTCGAGTACCACCCACCCTTACACCAACTTAACGGGCTGCACCTGGCCATCCACAGGTAGTGAAGCTCCCGTTATCCTCCAGTAACAACCTCCTCCTTCCCGGACCCCCCCCCCCCATTAATGGACAAATCAATGAGTTCCTTACAAACTCACCCCTACACACACCAAGGAGTGAAGTATTGCCATATTTTACTCCTTTTTTAACCTTTGCACAGGATTGTATTAGTACTTTTTTCCAACTTTAAAAAAAGCTTGATACCAAATTAGGGTTGGGATTCTGTACTTTTCATCGACTGAATCTGAACGTGGCCCTCAAGTCAGTATCTATGGCTGACATTGTACTTCACACTTATGCAGTGTTAGTGTGTATATGACATAGGTATTTAAAGACAGATGTCTTGTCATGTAGCGTAACCTCATCAGCAAACCACCAACAAACTCACTTTTCTATTCTTGTCGCCAAAACATGTTTTTATATGTCCACACCCTTCGTGTTTTATCAGCTGAAACTTCTCATAGAAGAAATCCCATTTGTATATGTATGAGTTCATGCAGCATAATCAAACAGAAATGACACTGTTGTACGTTATGTAATGTAGCATCTGGTACTTTATAAAGACAAGTCACCCAACTTCTGTCTTCATTATAGGGGACTTTGAAAACTTTCAGATTGTGAAGTTATGGTGTAGAAATGTGCCTGAAATAGGACCGAGCAATCAGAGAAACAGAAACTCTAATATGTGCAATGTCTGATTTTATGCAAAAATGGTCTTTTGTGAAGTTCGAAATATATGCCATTAAAGAGGATCCCAACCCTACTGACAAACTCAGTGGTGTGTTTCTTTTTTGCTCTTCTTGCTCTTTTGCCATATATATCATAGAATTAGTACAATGGTGTATCTTTTGGTACCCTCTTCAGTTCTTAGAATGTACAGGAAGAGAAAGTAGAACTAAAAAGGGAATCAAGTTTTTGTTGAAGAATCAGGAGTTTCTGTTTACAGCATGGATGTTTCGCATATAGTTTTTGAATGATCTGCTCCCCTAAATAGCAGACAGTAGTGAAAAACCCCAACCTCAATGACTAAATTTAATAAATAATGAGTGTTGTTTCATTTTCTGGGAGAAAATGACTTTGAAAACACATTCACAATTAATCCAAATTTTACTGCAGCATATCTATCTTTTTTACTCAGTTTTTCCTGAGACAAATAGTAATCATGAAGTTTTCAGTCCTCCTTTAAAAGCATTAAAACACTGTAAAACTGTTACAATACGTTAAGGAACATTATGTGACGTTAAAGTAGAAATGACTACTACTAATGACTAATGACAAATACTTGCATTTCATTCTTTTTCTGCATAGACTAGTCAGCATCTGGAGTCTTTATTACCAGCAAATCCAAATCAGAAAAACATAAACACAGTAAAGGTTAAGTTTACTCACTTATCGCATGTGATATCGCTATCGCAACACTCAACAACATTATCGCATATTACATGTTTTCCTAATTTCATGCAGCCCTAGTATGGGCTTTCTTTTGACCAAGAAAAAATGAGATTGTCCCCACCTTTATGTATCCTTTACTGTTCTGGGAAGGCTTTACACAAGATGTAGGAACATCGCAAGGAAGATTTGATTGCATTCAGCCATGAGAGCATTAGTGAGGCCAGTTATTGATACAGTTCTGGATCACAAATTCCACTGCACCTCATCCCAGATGTACTGGAATGAGCTCCATCACTCTAGAGAGTGCTGTTCCAGGGTTGTACAGCCCTATGCTGTGGTGCTCTGTACTGCTTTTAACTGCTGTCTGGCACTGGGCGCTAGGAACTTGTGCAAATGTGCATTTCTGGAAATAAATAAACTCTCAAATGTTGTTTTTCTTAATGATCCTACTTGATAAAGACTGGCTTGCATAGCTTGCATGGATATCAGCATGCATTATCATGCTATAGCCAAACCTGTTTATTAAAATGTCCAATAATTGTGGAGTTTTGATAGTTATTGCAGTTGTTTGGCGATGGCACAGGAGTTTGAGCTGCTGTACCCTGATTACTTAGAAATGATGCATATTTAATTTAAGCACAACGTTACTTGAAAAAGAGTGTTGCTTAACAAAAATGACTATTCAGCACTGCCAGTTCGGGCCAAGATGGCAACACCCAAAAAGAGGAGGAACCACTGCTTTTTTTTCTGTCAGCAAACTCAACACTGATCACTATGATGTTTTCATTTCCTCCACTGAAAAGCCTGAGTCAACCTATGACTCAGAATATGTACTTTACAATTCACGGTTTGTTGGTCTAGTATTGTCAAGAAAAAAAAACAGAATTTGTTATTACACATTTACCTGTGATGTCTATTACCATTATTTCTTTAATGAGAAAAGAGTTGGTGTCGTTGGTAAGACATGGCCAAAATTCAGCAATAAGGAACAACGCTGATATATATCTGTATACACACAAACAAATGTAACTGAACTGGTGAATTTTTATCTTCTGTTTTTACTGCGATAAATATTAATCATGAAGTTTTCAATCCTCCTTAAAAAGCATCAAAACACTGCAAAACTGTTACAATACGTTAAGGAACATTATTAAAGTAGAAATGACTTAAAATAAAAAAATAAAAAAATAATTTGGTCTGTCTTTCTTGTAATGAGAAAATAGTTGGTTTCATGTGATCTGTGAAACTACACACCATGGATATACAAACTTAAAAGAGGAGTAAGCAGATTTCCACAACAAGTAAGGATATCTGCTCAAGAGTATGCTAATACTATTAGCACATGCTAGAATTTAGCACATGCTGTAACAGTTGCAAATATGTATTGTGTTTATTTACCTTCATTTTTGCAGGCCATTGTGAAACATCTTCCCAACAGATGCATCATTCAATCATTTTCTCCACATTCACTGAATTAGCTACAAGATGGCTGAAGAAACTGCATGACTTCAGTGTGAAAGATCAGACATATTTACTGGAAAAAAAAAAGAAAAAAAAATGTGTACATTGTTGGATCACTGTTTCTACATATGGCTTGTATGAACCAGGGACACTGAAACGTTATCGGTGTTTACACATCACAAAGTCTCTTCTTGTAATAAAGCAATGAAAGCATGTTTTCTAAGAACAATGTTTTTATTTCAACTGGCTTTTATTACCACAGATTCATTGTCTGTGGTTTTCAGAGTCACACTGAAACCTTAATACATT
>JBBPDE010000040.1:9079744-9100848 GCA_037974605.1 Nannopetersius ansorgii | reverse complement strand
CACACACACACACACACACACACACACACACACACACACACACACACACACACACACACACACACACACATTCACAATCTCACACACTCTCTGCTAGGCAAATTATGTTTTGGAAAGATATGTTAGTAAACACAGGAGAATACTGGGCAAAATAGCAGGTCAGCAAACAGGTCTTAAGGGAGTGTTTTGCAATATAATGTCATTTAAATATTTTGTTTATTTTTTAATCTGTAGTATTTTATGCCATACCTTGGTCCACCTTTGGACTTCTAGTAAGTAATTTACACGATATTTGCATGACATAACCCTGAGCAGTTTAATGTTTTTTAAATACTATTGGTACGTATACCAATGAGCCTTAAACATTAAAACCCCCAGTATGGTATAGGACCTTATTGTGCTGAAGAAACAGCCCTGGACGTCATTAGACCGCTGAAGGTGTGCTGTGGTCTCTGGCACCAAGACACCACGAGGGTCCGAATGTGCTCATTGTGGATTAGGTAGGAAGTGACCAGTCAGAGCATGTTTAAAACAGAGGGTCTACTAAAAGTGGTCCAGGGAAGGATAACTGGTAAACTGGAATTAGAGTAATTTGTACTCAGGATTCACAATGCATGTGTGGAGTGAAGGCAGACACCATTTTAATGAGATGTATCCATAAATATGTGTTCCCTGTGTTCATATAAATAAAAAAAAAATACATACACAGTATATATATTTAACCATTGTGTACGTAGATACATACATATATCCACTGTATGTAGATACATACATGTATTCACATACACAGACATACATGCAGTATATACATATTATAATGTTTACATAGTATTATATTTGCATTTGTATACTTTTAATATAAGACTGTTTAGCTTTTATTCTATTGGATATTTTAATTTTATGCCTCTTCTTTCTTCTCTTGTTCTCTTCACTTTGCTGCCCTAACAGTGCTAACAATGGTCTTATATTTAACTGCATTCGCCTGTTAGTTAATCAGTGTTTGGGCTGATTGGTGTACATATAGACATAAATATAAAATATCAGATTTTGCACAGGACATGACAAAAACAATACATTATAAGAGGTGGAAGTGTGTTCTCTGTCGAGGACGTTTGCTTATTTCCCCTGAGAAAATGAACAAAACATGTAATTCGCACATTACTGTATGTGAGGACTGTCTGTTTTGTTACACTTTAAAAATGCAACCATTTAACAGTGAATCTGGTCTACTTGAAATGTTGAGATTTTTTAATATAAATAATATGTTAATTTTTTGTTCTGTTGAAGTTTCTTGGAATTATTTTTTTAATTTAGCAAATATACTTACTTTTTCAGTTTTTTGTTTATTTTTTATGGGCAAAATATTTGTTGCAGTGAAACAGGAAAACAGATGAATAGAAAGCTGCACTGTGGTTTTATTATCAGTTGAAACCATGTTATTCAGAGTATTTATCCTGCGAAGTGTTCACTGCAGGACCAGGATTTTCCAGAACCGACCAGTCGGTGAATTTCTTAGAGTCTGTCTCCCCCTCGTGGCAGCTGTGAGGTACTGCGAGATACTAACACCGACGACTATTTTTTTTTTTTTTATAATTTTGACTTCCTGCACTGATAAGAGGGTCTATTAATGGTAATGCTTTCAAACATTGAACCCATGAATTACAAAGCACTGAATAATGCATTAAGATACATTTAGCAACACAGCTGATTAATGCTTCATTAGTGCACCAATAACACATTCCATCACATGTGGGGCAGCTGGTGACCTAATGGTTAGGAAGTTGCCCTGCAATCAGACGGTTGTGAGTTCAAATCCCAGGCCTGCCAGTGGCACCACTGAGGAAGCCTTGAGAAGATGGAGATTCTAGTTCCTACCTCTCCCTAAACCTGCTACAGTATTTTATTTTATTGTTACTATTATTAGTAGTAACAGTATTACTATCATCTGAGAGAAGGAGAGAGCGAGAGAGAGCGAGAGAGAGAGAGAGAGAGAGAGAGAAAGAGAGAGAGACACATGACCATTTCTCTGTGTCCTCTGTTCCAGCACGTTCGGGCGCTGCATAGTGAAAGTGAAGATTAAGCCCCACCCCTCGGAAAAATACAGAAACAAATGATTGACGTCTATTTTGACAAATCATATCACTCAGAGGATAATGTTTCTGTTCCCGTCGACCAATCGGAGCGAAGCAAACGCTTACCTTGAAGATGTCAGCAAAACAGAGAGGGGGAGGGGATCCACTAATGGCAGTCATATTTTTGAAGCAGAAATAATGCACTAGAGCCCAAAATCGGTTTGTGACGCCCTTAAGGTAACCGAGTTTTATGCTGTTTACCTCAACATGGTTAAAAATGTGTATTCGTTCAAATATGGCCCAGTTTTGCAGGAGAGGAGGAGGTTTTAGGGGCCGTTACAGAACTGTACAGAGAGAGGGGGGCTAACAGCTAGCTCTGGTAAACAGAGACAAACAGCTAGCCTAGCCTGGTGGGCCACGCGTGGGGCAAACTTTCACAATTTAGTCCAAATGTACTCGGATAGTGAGGATAAAACAGTTGTTTGGGGTCGTACACACTCCCGTGTGTGTCTGTGGTTCGAGCTGCGTGTTTCAGACAGCTGTCATGGCGAAGTCCTCGAAACTTTTCTCTGAGATTAACGGAACTGCAATGGCGCGCCACTGTCCCACAGTAACACTCAAAATAATACTCCGAATAATACTCAATACTCAAAGTAACACTTAACATAATACTTAGAATAACCCTGAAAATAGTACTCAAAAGGATACTTAGAATAAAACTCAATGATACTTAGAATATCACTTTGCATAATACTCCAAATAATACCCAGAATAACACTCCAAGTAATACTAAATAATACTGAGTATAATACTCAAAATAATACTCAGCTACTCAGCACTCAAAATAATACTCAATATAATACTCAGAATAATACTCAACACTCAAAATGATACACAACACTCAAAATAACACTTAAGATAATCCTCAGAATAACATTCAAAACACTACTTTCTTGATTAATGATTTTTTTTTACCTCAGACAGAACTTTTTTTCTTCTGGTTTTTGCTTTTGTCATTTGCGGGAGTGTGTCTGTGTAAAATATGCATGTCACTATTGTTTTATACACTACTGACCACACATTCAAAATTCCAAATAAAAAATGTTTGGAGAAATAATTATGATATAAATAATTAGTTATACCTTGGAAATGTTAAATTACACAATGCTCTTACAATATTTTAACAATTTAACAATTAAAATAGAGATGTTAAGAGCACAGTGTTTGCATGTGTGAGCCCTGCTTCATCAGAGACTGAATCTTCTGAAATCTTCATGAGGCTTAGCAAACGTTTTCATGGTCATCTATTTCAAAATTCAAAATACTTAACTGGCTTTAACTTTCCTGTAAATATCAATTAGTGATGCTTAAAATACCAACAGTTACTGGTTGCTTAAATGTTAGAGATTAAGCCCTGGGCCTCTGAGCTGCACTGTGTGTATCGACATGAGCCTGATCTAAAAAGAAGTGTCACAGAGGTCACATTTACATTGTCATGCAAATGCGGCCACACTTTCTCCAGGGAGGCCTATTGATGGTAATTGTTGAGAGGCTTTGCATATTAAATGTGTTTTCAGACAGTGATTGCTATTCACAGAGTGTATTTATGGGTGGCACATATTTATAATACAATACATATTGCTAATACAATACGACATTTACTTCATATTTCACTTACTTTTAATTCCTCTCTATTTTGTACTCTTGAAGATCCACCTGCAGCTTCACAGCTGATCAATGTCCACGCCAACCGATCCATCAGTTGGAATGTCCCATCCTGGTCCTTCTCCAGGCGCTGGCCTGTCCCCAGGGCCCATTCTAGGTCCCAGCCCTGGTCCGGGTCCCTCTCCAGGCTCTGTTCACAGCATGATGGGCCCCAGCCCAGGGCCTCCCAGTGTTCCTCATAGCATGCAAGGCCAGGGGGCGGGAGATTACACTCAGGAAGGCATGCATAACATACACAAGGTGTGTAGGACTATAACTATTCAGACTAGTTCTATTCTTTTCTCATTGTTGTTAATACTGCCTATTGTATACAACTACACAATAATCTGAGAACTGAAAAATATCCAGTCTGATTTTGGCAATCATTTGTCCACCACAGCTACAAGCACTAAATAATCTCACATGATTTTGTCATAGTATCATTTAGAAGTCAGAAAGGATGAGTCACTAACTAGATGATGCGTGCACATCTACAGTTTACCATGATGCAGAAGTAGTGTCACATCTAATTAAAAAAAGAAAAAAATAATCCTGTATTTTTTTAATAATAATAGTTTGGTGCAGTGTGTTGATTTGTCTCTGTGTTGTTTGTTTATGAAATGTTTTTGTTGTCTCCTGGCTCATTTTAGCCTATGGAGGGAATGCATGAGAAGGGAATGGGAGATGACATGCACTATGGCCAGATGAAAGGTGTTGGGATGAGACCTCTGCATAGTGGCATGGGTCCTCCTCAGAGTCCAATGGATCAGCACAGCCAAGGTCTGTTATTACATTGTTACATGTTACAAATACTGACTTATGGGTAACAGACAAAGCATCTATTAAAATAATTTTTAAGTACTCTCTGAGAATACTCACGCACATATATACTCCCACACACACACAGAAACACACACACATATATTGCATTCCTAGAGCACCCGCAAATTGAAAAAAAATTCAAATTTGAGATGGGGTAAAAAATGCCTAAAAATGCCTATTTTTATGTAAACACTAAATATGCCCCCAAGTATGCCCCCAAAACACTTAAATTTCATTTTAAACTTGCACGCACATTTTCTCTGGTAGAAGCAGGGTATATACAGGAATAATTTAATTTAAGTAATAATAATACATGAATAATTACAGTAATAATAATTCAGGGCTTTAAGAAGAACAAAACAAAAACCATGAGAACACTCAGAGAAACACTCGAGAAGGCACCACGCGATAGACGTCCCAGGGCAGCAATCAGCAGCAAGGAGAAATAAATAACGTTCTTGGATTGGCTACTTTGAAACCTCCTGCCTGTGAGTACAGCTGACTGTGACGTCCGGGCCTTGTCCACCGCGGCCCCTTGTCCTCATACTGGTTGTTTATGAGCGGTGGTTAGCAAGGAAATCAGACCTGTAAATGGAATGAGACTCAAATGCAAAAATATCTGCGGTTTCCAAAAAAGTTAGGGGGCATTCCACGAACAATTACACAGGTCAAGAAATCAAAATCAGCAGATAAGTTAATGTGGGTTTTGTTGTGTTTTTCATGCACATTTTAAATCTGTGTTTGGTTTTTCCAGCACGTACAGTTTTTGTGATTAATTTAATTATAAATCGCACAATAGTTGGTATAGTGATCAAATAATAATCATATGCTGAGCGTTTTTGAAGAAACAGTGGGAGCTGACTGACACTGATCATTATATCTATGCCACAGTGTGCGCCTGTCTGACTTCGCACTGAAAATATTAAAACAGTTACTTGATTGGTACCTGCGGTTTAAAGTCTATTGCAAGTCTATTGCAAATCTAATACTGGTATAATTTAAAAAGTTGATGTGGGTTACAATTTTTTTTGTTGGCCTGTGTTATTAGTTTGGTTCTAAGAAAAAATCAGCAAGAGACTGAAGTAGGGCCACACGATATTAGGAACACATGCGATATGCGCTAATGTTGTTGAGTGTTGCAATACTGATATCACATGCGATAAGTAAGTAAAAACGTAGCCTTTATAGTGTTAATGTTTTTCTGCTTTGGATTTGCTGGTAACATAGACTCCAAAGGCTGACTAGCCCATGCAGAAAAAAATGAAATGCAATATTTTAAAGAATGTACTTAAACAGAGCATTTTAATGCCCCCCATAAAATATTTTAACAATTGAACATTGTTGAAAAAAATCTGAAAATATTTTTTTAATAATTTAAATTCTTAAATGTAAACAAAATTTAAATTATAGTAAGTGGTTAGCCAGAAAAAATAGCAAAAGGAACAACCTATGACAGCAGCACAGAATATGAAGAAACTGCGCAGTGATTTATTTGCCCTCGTCTCTGTGGCACTGGGTGAAGAGCTTTGAAAAAACACCATTTATTGCAGTTGTCAGTCTTTCGCGATATGTATATTGCACATGTTGATACTGCAAAAACATTTAATTTGCTATGTATTGTGCAGCCCTAGACTGAAGTTGCGACTACTGAACCACGATTAAGCAGGGGGTTATTGTAAATGTGTATATACATTCTCACACACATATATACACAAACATATAATGTAAAATTTTCTATTTATACTGATGCTGTCGCTGCAGAACTTTGCTGGTTGACATATTAGTTAATTTTATTAAGAGCTATTTCAGATGAAAAAATTACATTTCACCATACTTCACTCTATAGAGGAATAGAGGAATGTTTAGTGATAAGATGAAGTTTGTTGAAGTTCCAGGATCCTTGTAGTTTTCTTACTCAGACATAGGTTATATTTGCCATTTTCTTAAAGAGAAACACCATTCTTTTTTAAACACAAATGTTCATATTCTTTTTCTAGGATATATATCTCCCCACCCTTCACCAATGGGACCTGTACCAGAGCATGTGTCAAGTCCCATGTCAGGTGGGGGACCAACGCCACCCCAGATCCCCCAAGCCCAGTCTGGCCCTATGATGCAGATGGATCATCAAGGAATGGGGCAGCAGGGCCGCGGTCATTCTGCCTTCAGCCCTGTCCAACTGCAGCAGCTCCGTGCTCAAATCCTGGCCTACAAGATCCTAGGCAGAGGACAACCACTTCCTGAGAACCTGCAGCTGGCTGTGCAAGGCAAGAGAAGCCTTCCTACAATGCAGCAGCAGCCTGTCAACAGTAGCCCTTATAACAGGCCTCCTGGTACGTGGTCGTATCTGTAGTGTATTCTGTTTTATATATAGAAACATACAAACTCCTGAAGACTTTTCTGATCTTCTTTTCTGATTTTCCTAATGCTTCGAGTCTTGTTACATCAAAATTAGAACTATGTTAACTCCATATGTTAAACTAATTCCATATTCATTCAGTTAAATTTCATGGCTTATTGCTTAGTAATTCCATAGAATGTTTTAGTGAGCCACATAAAAATTTTAAGAGGTTTAGTACATTTGAGGAATGCGTAGTGCTGGATCACCTATGCTGGTATATCATTATATTGTCACACTGTGATGTTGCTTTTCAGGATTTTTAGAAATAAATTCAATGCATAATAAGTAGGGCTGGCCCAAATATTTTGAATATTTGTTCCTTATGCTAGTTGACAATCAAAAAGCAGTAATGCGATCAGCTCAGCTGCGGCCCATTTTCGGGCCTGCCATCGAGTAGAGCCATGGCAGTACAGGTACGGCTCGGTCACAGGTCACTTTATTTGCAATCAAATTTATTTGCAAATCAAATTGAATTCCCGTTATGGCATTGTTCCTTGTGGACTGAAAACAAGTTACAATTCAAAATAATAAAAACAACAGATATCTTCCGCATTTTTTTTGTTTTTGTGACTTCTGGGACTGGTCCACCACACCCCCTTGTCCTTTTGCTGGTTTGCTAAGCGCCGCTCCCAATTATAAAAAACCCAGCACATGAGGACGAGGGGGTGTGGTGAACCAGGCCCGGAAATCACAGCTTTTTTCGTGGCAAATATAATTGTTCTATGCAGTTAAGTGCTAAATTATTAAGAAAAATATAAATGACTAATTTTGTAGCATAAATATTAACATAAATTGAGAACACAAAGAAAGCCTGTCTACTTTTTTTAACGTGACCGAAACAGTCATGATGCAATCAACAACTGCAACCTGCACGCGCCAGATTGGATTAGAGTCAACATGTCTGCTGTGTGGGCGCGTTTCGATATATCTAAGAAAGACACACCGATATATGCTCCCAAACTGCTTTAATTTCATTTTAAACTCATTAGCCTTAAATAAAATGTAAAATTAACCTGTGTCCGTACTGTACAGTTTACACTGAACTCTAGAAGTGCTAGAATGTAAATACTGATGTTACCCCTGTATGGACTGTAATTAATTCATGTGCATTTTCTTTGGTATGCACTGTCATTTTCATTGGCATAAGCAGTTAAATACAGTAATAAATTCATTTAATTTACATGAATAAAAATGGAGGGCTTTAAGAAGAACAAAACTGAAAACACGAGAACACATGAGACGCTTCACAGGGGAAATTCTGGGCAGCAGCCAATCAGCACCAAGAAAAAATAAATAAAGTGCTTGTATTGGCTACTTTCAAACCTCTCGCCTCAGAGTACAGTGAGGGATTCATCACAGGGAAGCAGCCAATCAGCAGCAAGGAGAAATAAGTAGTGTTCTTGGATTGGCTATTTTCAAACCTCCCGTCTCATGAATACAGAGGTATTTCACCAAGACACACTTTTCTTGTGTTCTTCTCTCCACAGTACCAAAAGGTTTATAGGTATTTTTATATGTAAACGTAGCTGAAACATTAATATTCATGTTACAAAATTATTACATTATATTTTTATTAGTGGTGGGCCATTATTGCCATTAACATGCTGCGTTAATGTGAGACTCTGATCGGGCGATAAAAAAAATATCGCCGTTAATCTATTCACAAAGTTGGGTTGGGAGCTGGGTCTATACTACGCAAGCTATGATGACTTTCACCTTGATATTTTAGCGCAGATGTATACCTAGCCTAATTGCACTGTAGGGGGCGAGAATGAGTTTTCGAACTTGTATGTATGCCTACAGTGAAACAGGGACGTCACAAGGACCAGAGAAATATTGCTAAACGGGCTCCGGTTGCTACTCGCTAACAAGCAGCGCCGAGTAGCTTCGCTACTTCAGTTCATAGACTTGTTTCTATTGGGGGGGCTTCAGACCCCCCAAAATATGTCTAACGACGCCCATGCTGTGAAATTACCACTTCAAACGTGACGTGCTGACATGGAAGCAGCTATGAAGCCGCCGGGTTTGCTTCAGGGAAAATGTATTTGTAAGAAGTTTCCCAATGGAAACCTCGACAAGACTAAGGTTGTCTGCACCTTGTGAAATGCGTTTACTTAGTTTGCTGTAGGAGTTGAGAAACCCGTTCTCAAAGACTTACTTTTACTCATTATTGGGATAGCACACATATTCTGAATGCCTTCGGCAGAATTCAAATGAGCCATTTTAATCTAGATTAATCTAGATTAATTCCAAGATTACAGTGAGATTACATTAAAAAAACAAATCTATGCCCACCACTAATTTTTATATTTAGCACAAATATATGAACATTTATATATTGCCCACGAAAAATGGTATGATGGCTGGGCCTCGTCCACCACGCCCCCTTGTCCACGAGGATGAGGGGGCGTGTCGGACGAGGTGTGGATGTGACAAAAGCAAAAAAATGCGGAGGCTATCTAAGTTTTTCACGAAGATTTTAAGTTGAAACTGCGTGAAACTGAAATCACGACTGCTGATCCGTTGTGGGGGGTTACTATATATAATGTATGTACGCTAGTATATAAGTATGTATGCATTTATGTTTTTTCTGTTTTTTCACCTACCTACTGTAGGGTTCTAACTTCTCTGTCTTTAATAATAATTTAGCGTCTGTTCATTTGTGTTGTTTTTCTCAGGTATGCCAATGCCCCATGCAGGACCTGCATCTGGCCCGTGTCCTACTCCAGCTATGCAGACACATGCTCAGAGTGCAGGGCCAAAACCATGGGCAGAGGGTAAGTCTGGTTGTTTCTTTAATTCTCTCACTGCTGTTATTACTGCTCTGATGTTACTTCAGAAACTACTGAACCCAGAGTGTTTTGAAAGTGCCCAAGGCCCATTAAAATGCATATAATGCTTCAAACTTGCTTATCTGGTCAAATCTTTACCCACTACCTTTTATGAATTATAGAAGCAGAACATCCTTGCGTTTTGGGCATATTGTTGACAGGGCATTATCTCTTCTGTATGTTTGTCATCATTATGTTTCTACACCCTGTTCCAAATTATTATGCAAATTCTATTTAAGTGTCACAAGATTAGATTTTTTGCTTTTCAATTAAGCTCATGTAAGGCATTGTGTCTCTGGACTCTTTGGATCACTGGAAGAAGTTTTAGACACCTGTGATAATTAGTTTACCAGGTGTGCTCAATTAAAGGATAAACTGCTTAAGAAGGACGTTCCACATTATTAAGCAGACCACAGTTAGCAACCAAAATCTATCTGCTGCCGAAAAGTGTGAAATAGTTCAGTGCCTTGGATGAGGTATGAAAACATTAGACATTAAGTGTGATCATCGCACTATCAAGAGATTCGTGGCTGATTCAGAGCACAGACGGGTTCGTGCAGATAAAGGCACATTGAGGATCAAGAGAGCAGCTGCTAAAATGCCATTATGTAGCAGCAAACAGATATTTGAAGCTGCTGGTGCCTCTGGAGTCCCACGGACATCAAGGTATAGAGTCTTGCAACTGTGCATAAACCTTCTGTTTGACCACCACTAACCAATGCTCACAAGCAGAAACAGCTGCATTGGGCAGAGAAATACATGAGGACTAATTTTCAAACAGTCCTGTTCACTGTTGAGAGCCCTGGTTGGTCCAGATGTATGCAGTAGTGGATGGTTGGTGGACGGCCACTGTGTTCCAAAAGGCTGCGATGTCAGCAAGGAGGTGGTGGAGTCATGTTTTGGGCCGAAATTATGGGAAAAGAGCTGGTCGCCCCCTTTAGGGTCAATGAAGGTGTACAAATGACCTCTGCAAAGTATGTGGAGTTTCTGACTGACCACTTTCTTCCCTGGTACAGAAGGAAGAACTATGCTTTACATAATAAAATCATCTTCATGCATGACAATGCTGCAAAGAATACATCTGCATCAATGGTTGCTATGGGGATAATTGGAAAGAAAGTCATGGGGTGGCCTCCATTCTCCCCTGACCTCAATCCTATTGAGAACCTTTGGAGCCTCAAGCAAAAGGTCTATGAGCTTGGGAGGCAGTTTACATCCAAAGAGCAGCGCTGGGAGGCTATTCTGACATCTTGCAAACAAATTCAAGCAGAAACTGTCCAAAAACTCACAAGTTCAATGGATGCAAGACTTGTGAAGCTGCTATCAAATAAGGGGTCCTGTGTCAAAATGTAACATGACCTGGTAAAACGTTTAAAAAGTTGTTAAAGGTTTGATTAAAATAGCTTTTGATTTCAGTAAATATGCTGCAAACACAACAAATGACAATTTTCAGTTCTTTACAACCTATGAAGTGTTTTGAAACTTACTGTGCATAATAATTTGGAACAGTTCATTGTTATTAAGTAAAATCATTGTTCAGTAAAATTTGAATTGTACTCTTAATAGTACAATAACATGAGAATTATGCTGACTGTTGTTTACATCATTTATTTAGAAAAATGAGAAAATATCATTTGCATAATAATTTGGAACAAGGTGTACAGCTGCACCAGAAAAAAGCTACAACCAAATTAAAGCTATAACTATCTCCAACATTGTTTTTTTTTTAGGTCAGATTGCTGAGGCCCCTTCTGGCCCCCAGAAGCTTCCTGTCCCAGCACCAAGTGGCAGACCTTCTCCTGCACCTCCCCAGGTTCCTTCAGCACCCCAGCCTATACCAACTACTTCTCTCACTCCACAACCTCAAGCCCAGACCCAGTCTCAGCCACAGCAGCAGCCACAGCAGGGTACTGGCCAGCCATCCCTGATCATCCAGCTCCAGCAAAAACAAAACCGCATCACCCCCATCCAGAAGCCGCAAGGCCTGGACCCTGTGGAACTCCTGCAGGAGCGAGAGTACAGGTATAGGCACGCTCAGTTCTGTGCAGCTTGTTAAAAAAGTTTTTCTTCCCAACTGGGGCATAACTCTTTGCACTGATGATGTATGTAGTGCTATTTTTTTGCCAGTGACCTCTTGCTGTGAAAGTACAATGAAAGATCTTTTATAATGTTTTTTCTGACTGAAACACAGACACCCTCAGGGGCAAGGAAAATATAGCAAATATGTTTGTATATAAAATCAATTGTGAAAGCTACAGCGGCCTTTGTAACACTGTGCAATAACCCACACTGAATGTTATTTACTAAATGTTAGGTTCTCAATAATGGCCTAAGACAAATTTTAAACACAATAAAATGTGAGAAAGAACTACATGGTCTACATTAGTCCATCTGTGTTTCCTAGACCTGGTTCTGAACATTTTAGTATTTTCCCTGTTTTAACACACCCACTTTGATTCAATAAAGGTTTGTTAATGAATTGGACCAGGAATGCTTGGGATGGAACCAGTAATACAGTTTAAACATTCATCATAATTTACAAACTGTTGCTCATACTGGAATGTGGAAAATTTCTCAATGCCAATGTGTAATAACGAAATGACAATAACATTGTCCATAGTAATGACTTTAATTACTCTCCAATGGAATAAACATTTGTGGGTGTGATCAGAACTGGAATGATACATTATAACTCAATAAATAAAAGTGGAGAAAATCTTAATTTATCAAGGCTGCTTCATTTGTTATGGCTACTTAAAATACTTTATTTTAAATTTTAGATGCGATGCTCACATGACTTATTCTCACGTGTTACTGTCAATCAGTAGTTGTAAAAAAAACCCTCTATTTCTGTTTTTTTGTTTCCCTGTTTATTAAAGCAAATTTATAATGATCTGTTATTAATCTATTATTATCCATAGGTTGCAAGCCAGGATTGCCCACAGAATTCAAGAGCTGGAGAATTTGCCTGGTTCATTGCCACCTGATCTGAGAACTAAAGCAACAGTTGAATTGAAAGCCTTGAGGCTGCTCAACTTTCAGCGTCAAGTAAGGCCATATCCACATGTACACGGGTGTTTCTAAAAAGATTTTCCGTTTTTGATTTTTTGTAAATTGTGTCCACACAAGCACGTTTTCAAAAATATCTTGGACACACGCAATCGCAAAAAACACTGTCAAAAGCAGCCGAGGCAGCTTAAAATTAAATATAAACTTAAACTGTACAGCATTGGTGACCAATCAGAAGCCTTGGAGGGGGGGCGTCATTACCTGAGACAGTGGGCAGAGAGTGTCTGTGTTGAATATAAGCACCCGAAGCAGACTCTGACATCTGTGTACTTCATACTGAATAGACTGTAACTCCTCACATGAGTGTAAACATTCCAAAACTCCTAACGAGGTTGAGAGAAGTAGTACTTTGTATATGTCTGGCATTGTAGATGAAAACCTAATGTAGACATGGCGCATACTGTGACGTCATGGCGCATACACTGACCCAAAATGCTGTTTACTCGTGGATGAAAGGCCAAAATGCATAGTAAAACCTAAGTTTTCAGAAAAACCTGTATGCGTGGACATGGGCTAAGTCTCTTGAGACATTGAAAAAATACGCTATTGCTTTTAAAAGTGCCTGTTGAAATTTTCTACCACAACTTGTATTGAGACTTATGATTCAGACAAACTTTGAAGCACCACAATGATAAGTACGTCTGTTTTTTATGTTCATCTTAATGTAAAAAGCTCAGGTTCTTTGTCACAAACACAATCACGACTACTGAATTGTCCCAAAATCTCCATTAGGGGGTGCTCTTACTACATGTTTTAGAATTTTCCTTAACCCTGTTAAAGTTAATGAGCCTCTAGCAGTCTTGACATCAAGGCACTTCCACTAAATCTGTTTGTGAGTTAACACAAGTAAGGCACCAATAATTTAACACATTAACACAGAGTGTGATTTACACAGAGTATAAATGCATACATTCTGTGATCGATGGAATTAATTCAAGCTCTCATTCATTCATGTTAAGAACAGAATGAACAGACTGGAAAGTTCACACATAAATGAGATGGACTAAACTTTTAGTCTTTAACCCTAGAAAGTCACCTGAATCAGAATCGCGTCTATTGGCCTATTGGAGCAACAAGCAGACACATATGGGTGTGGTGTAGGCACATATGTATACACATATTTTTACATATTGTTGTTGTTTTATACCGTTGTGCTTGAGAGACACCATCAACCGGAACCTTGTATGTGGTGACTGGCGCTGTGCGACGGGCTCTGGGTCCAAAGTCCACTGGACACTTGCTGTGTTTGCTGGCTGCAGCTTGTGTGGATGTATGCCAGCAGCCTGTAGGACTAAACACCCGAACATACTGCAGCAGCGCCATATCAGGAAGTGTCTTGTGCGAAACTGGACACTGCATCAATTGACACACGCCGCTGTTATAGGGAGTTAGCTGCCGTTTTAGTGTTAAGTGTTTATGACTGTGTAATATAAATTCATATTATATAATTCACTTATGTGGAAACTGATATGCAAAATGCAATCATGGTGTTCCAGATCCCTTAAGAGTAAGGTCCCTAAATGTATACATAAGCACCTTCATGCCCTCATTTACGCCACTACACTCCTGTTTTTTCCAGCTCCGGCAGGACGTAGTGGCTTGCATGCGTAGGGACACCACTTTGGAGACAGCCCTCAACTCCAAAGCCTACAAGCGCAGCAAGAGACAGACACTGAGGGAGGCCCGCATGACAGAGAAGTTGGAGAAACAGCAAAAAATTGAGCAGGAGAGAAAGCGCAGGCAGAAACATCAGGTAAAGATTTTTTTCCAAACTAAGACCCCAAGATTCAAATAACTTATCACACCTCTCTCTTTGGTATGACTTGTTTTTAGATAAGATGTGTTAATTTTTTTCCCCCAGGAATATCTTAACAGCATCCTACAGCATGCTAAGGACTTCAAGGAGTACCACAGGTCCATTTCTGGAAAAATCCAGAAGTTGTCTAAGGCCGTTGCCACTTGGCATACAAACACAGAGAGGGAGCAGAAGAAGGAGTCCGAGAGAATTGAGAAAGAGCGAATGAGGAGACTCATGGTATGATTATTAAGAAATATCAGAATAGAATTTAAGGAACATTTCTCTCATAAATGGGTTTGCTGAAACTGGTTGAAATTTTGTAAAGCAAATGCCAGAGTAACATTGTCTGTCTTGATATAGGCTGAGGATGAAGAGGGCTACAGGAAACTGATTGACCAGAAGAAAGACAAGCGTTTAGCCTACTTGCTCCAGCAAACTGATGAGTATGTGGCCAACCTCACTACTCTGGTCTATGAGCACAAAGCTGCTCAGGCTGCCAAGGAGAAGAAAAAGAGGAGAAAGAAAAAGAAGGTGGGTGAAAAAAGTGATGAAATCATGATGGGAAAAGCCTGTAGAATTTGACTCAGTAATGTGGCTCAGTTCAGTCGCTGATGCCAATTTTTGTTCTGTTCTGTCAATGACCCTCACAGAAAGAAGACGGAGATGCTGAAGGACTTGGAGTAATTGGACCTGATGGAGAAGTAAAAGCACTAAGCTGTGACAGTTTAAGACTTACTAATGTGTCACCTATAGTTGGATATTATTCATTTCACTTCAACTCCACAACCGTTTTAGTAAAATCTGTAGTGATTACCAGCACAAATCATGTCCTGTTTGTTTATTCCTGCAGCCCATAGATGAGAGCAGTCAAATGAGTGAGCTCCCAGTCAAAGTTATTCAGACAGAGACAGGGAAGGTACTACAGGGCACAGATGCCCCCAAGTCCAGCCAGTTGGAGGCCTGGCTTGAGATGAACCCAGGGTGAGATGTCTCTGCTTTCACATTTGTTTTATTTCTCTTATACTGTATTTGCCGACCACTGTTTGCTACTGCGCTCTAGATGTAATCTTAATTTATTAGCGCTGGGCACGTTAACTGCGACAAATATTTATTCAATGTTAACTTATATGGACAAATGTAATGGGATGCCTGACCCCAATGAAAACCAGTCGAGAGCTAGAGTGCTGCATGGACAAAAAGAACCCCAAACAACTGCCCCCATGCTCTGAACTCTGAGGGAAACTTGTTTTTCTATAACAATTCTAATACCCTGCAGTGGCAAATAGCTTTGACTTTACATTAAATTTGATTACATTAATGTTAAAGTTGAGATTTATAGAAATGTTTTAAGTAGGTGAGTGTGTTAAAGGGAACACTGCTGTTAAAAAATCCTTGTTTGTTTAAAATGTTTGTCATTGTTTTTTGTTCATATTGCAGCACTTTAAAAAATTTTTTATGATAATTTTTTATTGTTGCTAAGCATTAGTATTTATTAATCTGTGAATACATGTATATATTTATTTTCATGCAGTTATGAAGTGGCTCCACGGTCAGACAGTGAAGAGAGTGGCTCAGAATTTGAAGAAGAGGTGAGAGCTTTTCTTCTCTCTTTAAATCGTGACCAATTTTGCAAGCACTCAGACATGGACAGACAAACGTACACACCTTTTGTCTTTCTTCTTCCAACAACACTGATTAGCCACTTTTTCAGTTCTTCATTGTAGCAGGTCTTCTTTGTTCTTCCTCTATATAATCGCTTTCATATTGTCACCGTCAGTCCGAGAGCCAGACTGACATTATCTCCCCTTCTCGCCTCCCCAGGATGAAGAAGACGTGGTCTCCAGAGCTGAATCAGAAGAAAAGAAAATCATTGATCCCAACAGCGACGAAGTGTCTGAGAGAGCCGCGAAGCACATCATAGAGTATGTGGTCTGTTTTCACATCAAAGCTCGAAAAGGCCTCTTAGATCTGGAGGAAAAGGGAAGCTGGGCCAATTGTTTTATAATGACTGTTGTTTTTTTATTTTTGTTCTCTAGGCTAGTCTTTTCTTCTTACTAGTCTTGCACACGGTATGAGTAATTACTGTATAGGGAGTTGGAGTGCATGAGGGTGTGTTAGCCTGTGAGAGTTAGCTGAGCTATTCTGTCTGCTCTGATATCATAGCATATGAGGTCACGCTTCCTGGTCTCTACAGGTCTGCCAAGCAGGATGTGGATGACGAGTACAGTGTCCAGGCGGGAGAGACAAGTTCTCAGTCCTACTATGGAGTTGCCCATGCTGTCATTGAGAAAGTGGACAAGCAGTCATCTTTGCTGATTAATGGGACACTCAAACAATACCAGGTGCAGTGCAGCAAGAAACACTTCAGCAGAGCCTCTGCAAGCCTCCCAAAGTCTAAATGTCTCTTTACGCAGCACTGATTTCACTCATAATCAGAGAGAAGATGTCCCAAAAATACCCTCATTCTACAAAATAGTGGATTTTGTAAAATCGGGGTATATGAGGCCTTGAGAGGAAAAGTGGACCAGGTCTACTTATTTGTGTATCAGCTCTGTCAATGTTAATACCATCTAAGCACTGTAAATTTGGCGGAGAATAATGAACCAAGTCCATATGCGGAATATTTGCTAGATGCTGGTGATGTTCTTCTTTGCAATCGATTTGCCACGCAAGATTTTCAGTGTCTGATTTCTCAAAACCATAGAAACTAGACTTGGTCCATTCTTGCCCTAAAGGCCTCAGACTATTAAAAGTTCATTTAAAAGATATAAACAAAAAGAATAATACTCCTTTGTTTTCCTGGAGTAGATCCAGGGACTGGAATGGATGGTATCCTTGTACAACAACAACCTGAATGGCATCCTGGCTGATGAGATGGGTCTAGGGAAGACCATCCAGACCATTGCCCTCATTACTTACCTAATGGAATACAAAAGGCTCAACGGCCCTTATCTGATCATCGTTCCGCTGTCGTGAGTTACGAACCAACAGACACAACACGCTTGATTTACACACAAAAGAGCCGTGAAAGAGATGATAAAGGTTGTTGAGCTGTCTAAGGCAATTTTGTTTGGCCATTAAGTACTAACACAGTGTTAAACACTATTTTCACTACATTGACAGCTGAAGATGAATAATTCAAGGAACAAACGGCTAGGAAGATTATTATAAGATGATCATTTTGATAATATTCTGAATGTTACAGGTTATATATAAGAAGTACAAGAATTTTGGGAATAGCATGTCATTTGGAAACAGACTGTACATTGTTGTTTTATGGTTTCATACTATAGGTTTAATATTGCATGAAAATGAAAATGTTTGCATTTCTAATTGTAATTTCCGTTTAGTATTTTAGGAGGAACGTTACTGTTATTCATGAAGCTTGGTTATGTCAAAATGCATATATCAAATGAAAGAAATCTCCATATAAAACTATCCTCAGTCTGTCTTTATTCATGGATTTTTGGCCCTCGCTTATAGTTTTGGAGACATGCTGTCTGTATGCAGCACACGCTGTGAGGAATTCAAGCTTTCAGCAGAGTATCACAAAAAAGCTTACTATGATGTGCGGCAAAATAGAGACGGAGATTTAAACTAATAACCCTATGATTGATCTCTCAGAAAGGGTGAACCACATTGTGAGCTGTCTCCTGCTGCACACAAATTGTTATTAACTTTCACCCCTAGTCGCCCCATGCGCAGAACTTCTTGTTCCGTACTTTCTGAAAAAAAGTTTTTCTTAAAATGGATCTTTTTCTTCTTTTTCACAGGACTTTGTCCAATTGGGTTTATGAACTTGACAAGTGGGCGCCATCTATTGTTAAAATTGCTTACAAGGTCAGGACTGGTTTCGTGTTTTTGTGGATGACAGGAAATTTGACAACCACTAAGAGGATTACCAGTAAATGACTGTGGCTCATAAGTGAGTTTGTTTTTGTGAAGGGCACGCCATCCATGCGGAGGTCGTTTGTGCCACAACTTCGCAGCGGTAAATTCAACGTGCTCATCACCACCTATGAGTACATCATCAAAGACAAGCAAATTCTTGCCAAGGTAAGAACTGTCTGGCATGGAGTGGAGCATTCAATGAATATAACAAAGCCTTTGGGTACCAGCAAGGCTCGTCTGGTTGGCCTCTGTTTTATAAGGAACCTTGCAGTCTCGCTATTTCTTTCTCTCTCTTTCTTTGTGTTTCTCTCTTCTTTTTAGATTCGCTGGAAATATATGATTGTCGATGAAGGCCATCGTATGAAGAACCATCACTGTAAGCTGACTCAGGTGTTAAACACCCATTATGTGGCCCCACGGAGGCTGTTGCTCACAGGGACACCCCTGCAGAACAAGTTGCCTGAGCTCTGGGCTTTGCTCAACTTCCTGCTGCCCACTATCTTTAAAAGCTGTAGCACCTTTGAGCAGTGGTTCAACGCTCCTTTTGCCATGACTGGAGAAAGAGTAAGACAAAATTGCTTTAGCAACTCCTCCTACTGTCTTAACTTATGGATTTATTTGATGATGCCAAATAGCTTATTAATATAATAATTGTTTTGTAGTTTATTGCGGTAGACTCGAGAAGAATTTGAATGATTGAAGCTGTTGAAAGAATACACAAATAGATCCTAATTTCTCATCCTAACTTGAACGTAGATCAGAACTAAACTTAGCGGGTGTCATTTGACAGGTGGATTTAAATGAAGAAGAGACCATTCTGATCATTCGACGTCTTCACAAGGTGCTCCGCCCCTTTCTTCTGCGCAGATTGAAAAAGGAGGTGGAGTCTCAGCTGCCTGAGAAGGTGATGGATGGCTAGATAAGCACTGTTTCAATTTTATATGTCTGGTTTCACAGACGCTCAGAACCTCTTTCAGTTTGACTAGGCAATAGACTAACCAGCTTAAATATTCCCCATTATTTTCAGGTGGAGTATGTGATTAAATGTGACATGTCAGCTATCCAGAAAGTTCTCTATAGGCACATGCAAGGCAAAGGAATCCTACTTACAGATGGCTCAGAGAAAGACAAGAAGGTAAAATGAGAAATAAATAAGAGATCTTTCGCTCATTCTTGTTGCTGTTTTAACAACAAGGATAATGTGCCTCAATGTCCCACAGGGTAAAGGAGGAGCCAAGACCCTGATGAACACCATCATGCAGCTAAAGAAGATCTGTAACCACCCATACATGTTCCAGCACATTGAGGTGAATGCAAGCTACCAAAATCAAAACAGAAGCCTTTTAATCTCCTGCTGGAATGTCAGGTGCCTTTAGATGTCCTGTAGGCCTGGGTGACTACACACATTTTCTTTTCATTTTCCCCTTGCAGGAGTCGTTTGCTGAGCACTTAGGCTATCCAAATGGCATCATAAACGGGTGAGCAATCCTTAAACTAAGCCAACTCTTGCATAACCTTTAAAATGACCAGAAGGGATTAGTTATGACCTGATTCATATGTAGGTCATAAAAAAACCTTCATCTTCCTCCCACACTGACAGACTCTGGGGGTGTGCTGCTGCATGGTGAAATGTTTTTACTAATTTTGTTCCCTAGTCCTGACTTGTACCGGGCTTCTGGAAAGTTTGAACTACTGGACCGTATCCTGCCTAAGCTGCATGCCACTAACCACCGAGTCCTGCTCTTCTGTCAAATGACCTCTCTAATGACCATCATGGAGGACTACTTTGCGTACCGCAACTTCCTTTACCTACGACTTGATGGTACGTTGGTATGATAAATACGTTGTCAGTTCATAATCAGTGTTATTTGTTAATATGCCTTATAAAGATGATTAAAAATTATGCAAAAGGCTACAAAAAATCTTGGTGAGATGTTTAGTACCAGAGACATGTTCCATTGCTGTTTCAGACAGCATTTTTGTTTTCGGCTATGTCCCACAGGCACTACCAAGGCTGAAGACCGTGCTGCTCTCTTGAAGAAATTCAACGATGAGGGCTCACAATATTTCATCTTCCTGCTGAGTACCAGAGCAGGTGGCCTGGGCCTTAACCTGCAGGCTGCTGACACTGTTGTCATCTTTGACAGCGACTGGAATCCCCACCAGGTCTATGTCTGACAACTTCAGTGATTAGAGAGTTTAGACTCTACACTGCAGCTGAGCTAATGACTAGATGCAGAAGGCAGTGTATCCTCACTCATTTAAATGTGGAGCTCTCATAAGCTACATGCTTAATGTTGCCAATGTGGATTGGGTAACAGTTAGGAAAAATTGCAGAGTGTGGGGATTATATTTATGAATGATTGGAATTTTGTACATGATTTGTACATGAATTTATTTTTTCACATGCGATCATTCATCACAATGCTTCAGCCAATTATTCATTTACATTTACATTTACATTTACGGCATTTAGCTGACGCTCTTATCCAGAGCGACGTACATCAGTGCTTAAG
>JBBPDE010000040.1:9066674-9076929 GCA_037974605.1 Nannopetersius ansorgii | reverse complement strand
CAACTGTCACAGAATACCTAGCCAACACCTAACCAAACAATACATAAGCCATAAAGAACACCACAAGTCATAGAGAATTGCAGATTCATGCAGATGTTATTCAAGAAAGGTTGTTATTTAAGAAAGGTTGTTGTGATCCTAAAATATTTACATTTTCCTTCAAGGGTTTTGCTTATATGCCTTGGCTTCTGCCACAGAATGGCTTGACTTGTCTGAGAGATTCAGTGATGAATAACGTGACTCGCCTGTGTCCAGTAGTGGTTAATGTAATTCTTGCTGGAAAAAAAAGCCTGATAGTTTTAATCAGGTCCCAATTTAAAATCCACATTTCCAGGACTTGCAGGCTCAGGATCGTGCTCACCGAATTGGGCAGCAGAACGAGGTGCGTGTCCTGCGTCTGTGCACCGTCAACAGTGTGGAGGAGAAGATCCTGGCTGCTGCCAAGTACAAACTCAATGTGGATCAGAAGGTCATCCAGGCTGGCATGTTTGACCAGAAGTCCTCTAGCCATGAGCGCAGGGCTTTCCTGCAGGCCATTTTGGAGCATGAGGAACAGAATATGGTAGGTCTGCAAAAAAGGCTGCAGAGCTAGTTTGGCATTTTTATCTATTGTGGTCAGCAGTGTGCATTCCCCACTGACTTATACTGAAATAGTGAAACTGAGTTTAAGTTCTATGTTGAGAGGACTGTCGTTTCACACAAACAAAGCACCCAAAATAGCATAACCTGCTGCCAAATTACTTCACACTTTTCATTTGCAGACAGTTCTCGCAGGTCACAGGTCAGTTGGAAGTTTTTGTCTCTTCTGAACTTCTTTGCCTTTATGTTACATTACTGAAGTTGCTATCCTTTGTGTACTTTCAGTGCCATTGCTTAAACTGAAACACAGACATAATGCCATTTTTCAGTTAAAGTAAAGATGTTTTGAAGCCATTTTGATAAACCATTATATTAACTGTAAGTATTTGTTTGATATCACTTTAAAAATGATTATATTGGACAGTCCTATCAGATATATATTGAAGAAGGTAGAGCTAATGTCAGTTTTGGCTTTATAACAGCCCTATTAGGCCGCGTTCACACAGACGTTCGAATCTTGGATAAATTAATGTAAATTAATTTGTAGCTGCGCTTGATTGACTTCAGTGAGGCATTACACTACCGTTCGTCTGATGCAGTTTAATGGAAGTAATTATTAATTATTAATGGAAGTGTTTATATGTGGGTCGTCTTTGTGAATAGTTCTGCAATAAGAATCATGGATCCCTATTCTAAAACTACACTGACATTCTTGTTTTATTAAAAAAACGCCTGATGCATCTTAGACAGGAAAGAAGCAAGCACCGCTGCCGAGTGGGTGGGTTCACCCTTTTACTGCACATCGTCAGGTCAAAAGAACGTTTTTTGTGATTTCTGAAGACATTTAGAAGTTTATATAATAATATAATAACAACAACTATATAAGAATATTTATAACTTTTAACAATATTAATATATATTAATAATCGTAATTATATCTAATTTATTATAATGAAAAATGATTTTAATCTGTATGTATATTATAATAATTACATATTGCCTGTTATTAGTTTTCTTTGGTATATTCGGTTCTCCAGAACGTAGCAGTAGCTGCGTTTTCTTTGCGATCGTCAGAATTTTGGCAGAAATTGACCTCAAGAAGATGTTGCATGCAGAGCTTTTTGGACGCCACCCGAACGCCGATGACCGAGCGCAGGTGCTGAACGCTCGTGTGGATGCTTTGATTTGTGCCACTGAGCAGAAAAACAGTCGGCACTCAGTCCGCACTCACCTGATGTCAGAAAAACCTGAGGTCACGGATGTCAGAAAAACGCCCAATTCAGATGTTTGTGTGGACGAGGCTAAGGTGTCTACAAATGCCGTGACAAAGAAAATACATTATAAATGCCAGATGGGATGCAGGGTTTGAATGAATACCCATGGACATTGCTTTTTGTATCAAGTACTCACAGCTTACAAATTCTACCTCAGTTTTCACAGTTTACCTTTGTTTTTATTACTCTCCCTGATAGTGTACTAACAGACTAAATGTTTTTAGAGATCCTGTCCAATCTTAATAATAACCTGGGTTCCACATTGCTGTTACAGTCAACAATAGGACTGCACAAAATAGCAGTACTGCCATTATGCTGATACATATTGAAAAGGCCCATTTCATCACGTTCCTGGAGTTAAATACTTAAAGTATGAAAATATTGTTTCATATATCTCCTTATTCAGCCTACTGCAGATAGACCCACCCATCCATACTAAAGTGTTTCAGCCCTGTGCTGAATTAATGTTGTGGGTATAGTCAAAAGTTGTCTTTTCCGTTCTTGTGATAACTTGTGATAACTTTTGATAACTTTCTTGTGACAAAGAAAACTGAAAATTAAACAACACAAGTTAGAAACCGTTATTGCACTCATGATATGCAGAGATCGAGATCTAGCTGTAATAATTCATATAGGAGAATCCCAAACTTCATTCTATTGTTTTCTGTTTAAATTTGCTAAAACTAATCTGATAATATGTGAAAATTGAATATTAGTTATTACTTTTTGAACATTACTGCTTTAAACACCACACCTGTCTTGTTCTCTGTTTGCAATAACAGGAGGAAGATGAGGTCCCCGACGATGAAACACTCAATCAAATGATTGCCCGTAATGAAGACGAATTTGAGCTTTTCATGGTAATTATGTCTTCGCTACGTTACACCTTTCGGGTGTTCAGACCACTTTAGGGCAAGAGACAATGAGTACAAATTTGATATTTTCTCTTCAGCGTATGGACCTGGACCGCCGTCGTGAGGACGCTCGCAACCCCAAGCGTAAGCCTCGACTGATGGAGGAGGACGAGCTTCCATCCTGGATCATCAAAGATGATGCAGAGGTGGAGAGACTGACCTGTGAGGAAGAAGAGGAGAAGATCTTCGGCCGCGGATCCCGTCACCGTAGAGATGTGGACTACAGTGACACCCTGACTGAGAAACAGTGGCTGAGGGTGAGCACGATGTCTTACTGCTGAATGTCACAGCAGAATGTGGTTAATGCACACTACACATAGATTATTGAGGTTTTCAGTAAATACATAGCTGGTGAATACCTAACTGACTATACAATACAGGCAGTATAGCTCAGCATAATCTTTGATTGAGCTCTATTTAAGTGGAATGAACAGGATTCACTGTCTTTGCTCAACTGTAGCAAAGAGTGTGGTAGTGGACAATCATGTTCTCTGTATTTCACTTGTTTAATGATATACTGACTGCATCCACAATCACCGTCTGTCTCACACACCCCTGCTGTCTTTGTTACTTTAAGCAAACCTAAAGAGATGTCACAGCCAGTCATTTTTAATTATTTTTGGATACTTCTGTGTCTTTTTTAATCTGTTTTAGTCTGAATAATGTCTCTGCACAGCAGTGTCAAGAAAAGGCCTGTGAAAACAATGTCCCTCCTCTTCTGGTAAGATGTTCCCTGTTCACACTGAGCAGGACATGCAGTGTCTTTTAATTTAATCTCTGACACTGGAAAAAACACCAAACCAGATTTTTGTCATTAACAGGCTTTTCCCCTGCTTTCCATGACTCACCTGCATTATCCTCACACACAAACCCCTCTGAAGTGCCAGCTCATGTCCTTACTGCCCAGTCTGAGCTACAGCAGCACATTCTCATTTCGGAAGACAGCTCTTGCTGTTTAACTAGATTATAATGAGGAACAGCAGTGCTCCTGAAAATCCTTCACTAGTTCTTTGTAGCAGTGCTGTTTCTGAAGGCAATAAGATCTAAGTCCCCAAGGTGTGGAGAAACTCAGATAAGTAAAATTAAAAAATGTGTAGGAAGAGAGAAATTGTGTATGGGGAATGGGTTTAAGCCAGAAGTGTTCTTTCGCGGTGTTTGACTTGCTGTCGTATGATTTGCTTTACTTTTTGCTGAAACAGTAATTCACCTGTGCTTTTCACAAGGGGAGAGGGTCCAGTTTCAGCAGCCAGTAACATTGTTTTTATTGCCAAATGACGTGAAGTCTAGAATTTCCATTATCATCATCTTTCATTCTTTGGTGCTGATGAAATATTCGTTTTTTTCACTATGCTTGGGGGATCAACATAGAAGAGCACATAAAAAGGGAGCTGTTATTTGCTATCGTCTTAAAAGGCTGCCGCTGGGTGGAGGTAGCTCAGTGGGTAAGATACTTGCCTCCGGACCATGAGGTCATGGGTTCGAATCCTACCTTTAGCATACCACCACTGGGTCCCTGAGCAAGACCCTTAACCCCAAGTTGCTCAAGGGAGAGACTGCCCCCTATAGTTAGGGAATGGAAGTCGCTTTGGATAAAAGCATCTGATGAATACCGTAAATGTAAGTCACTATTTTTTTTACTGTGCTCACTGACTCAACAAATGGCTTTCAGTGCGTTAGTGAGTTGGGCAAACAGTTGACACTGTTTCTGTGAGACAAAGTCAGCGCAGCATTTTTCTACCTCAAGAGACTTTGAGGTACTCTATAAAGGCTACATAAAATATAAGGTCAAATGACCAGAATCATTTAAGGCTTTGGGAAATTCTACACACAGTACAGTTACACAGTTTAGTAAAGTAAAAATACTTTCCTGATTATCAAGCCTTTTGTGACTGTTAATGCACAAATCAGCCACATTCTGCTCTTTTGTTATATATGAAATTGCTGCACAAGCCTAAACTTGCAGTTTGCGAAGTGCATGTGTGATAAACCAAAAAATTCACTTTTTTTACTTATGCATATGCCTTTGAGGGTGCCACTCAAAATGTGCTACTGTCTCTTTTTAAGTGAACTTTCGTTTCTGTTTGGTCTTAAGCTTGTAAATGGCTTACTTATTACACTGTGATTTTTAAACTCAGTGTGCAGTGTTACTGTTGTGCCTATGGAAACCAGATCTATGAAGCTACTAATGAATAGTTACTGTACTGACACTGTTTCCTAATGGACAAAGGATAAAAAAATTTATTCAACTTGCATGACCTACACTTTTATGGCTTTTTTATTTTACTTTTAATAAAAAGAGGAAAACAACGGAAAGACTGAAAAGTGAGGGGAATGCGAGATGTGTGCCTTCATCTCTTCACAAAGCTGGTCGATACTGGGTGCAATTACTAACAGTTTAAGCCTCGGGTCTTTTTCATAACAGCATCCAGTCTTTGACTTTATTTAGTTAAAGACGAGACACCAGAAAAAGTGAGTTGTTGCAAAAGACTTGCTTTGCAAGGGCTAAATATGCCGCCATAACGTCAGCCGAAAAATCAACGAGTGGCCATTTGTTTATAGCACAACTGCACTGCTTCATTACATGTGTCTAAAATATTATAGAGTATTAATGTGATGTAGTCTGATGATTAGAATACAGTACATCAACATATCAAACAGTTAATTGTCGATTTTTTTAAATCCATCATTACATTTTTTGTCTTGTCTTATTGATGCTAAATTCCTCCAGATACAACCAAAGACTGTGGTCTTCTACCGCTCCCCCCCACAGGCTTTCAGTGAAGTTAAGGGATGGAATTATTTATGTTCTGAAATTGGAGGAATATCTGGATCATTGTGTTCCTGGACGATCCAGCCTTGATCCATATTTAACCTCAGTGGAGACAGGCAGATTTTGATCTAAAATATACTGGTATTGGAAGGAACTGAGACTTTCTTCTGGCAAACCAGGCAAATAGTTTGTTGGGATATGGACAGCAACCCCTAGTAGTTTTGGAGACTTCCAGTCAATTATACGGTCAACTCCTGCAGGTGTCCAGCTGTGGTCTTTGTTTTGTCTTTTGTAACATCCTCTGTGTGGGGGGCCAGATAACGCTTGCATCTTCTTTAAGCCAGGATTATTATAGTTCAAGATGTTGAAATTACTTTAATATTGCTTTAATATTGCTTTAATAATAGTGCAGATGGTGTGGAGCTGATCTTCCCACATTGACAGATGGATGAAGTGTGTGTACTCTCACATGTTTAGATTTCTTTAAAATTTACAGAAAGATCGAGCCGAGAAACAGCAGAGACGTTTTTTCATATTCTTTTTTAGTATTCTATACTTATGATGCCAATCATTCTGGAATAGATTATGCGTATCTCTAAGGGGACATCTAAGAGAATTCGTCTGAGAAGAATGATAAAGATTCAGACCAAGTGTATTCACAGAAAGACAAGCTTTCTCTTCGCTCTGTAACAGGAGTGGAGGCGGATAGGAGGTGATGCCAGATAGACGGGTCTAATTAAAATCACTACCACATTGTTACACATGGCTCAGTTATGCAAGGTTAAAAGAGTGATGAGATTCTTTATAGCCCCATTTTGAACAACTTAATCAGACATGCTCTCTTCTGCACTATATAGATACAGTGCAGCCACATTTAATGAGGGATTACTTCCATGGCACTCAGATAAGAGTTGGCTAAGACTAAATCAGAGATTCATTGTCATGCCTGATTAGTGAGATTGGCACTCACTAAATTGCAAGGTTGTCTTTTATTTGTATGCTGTACATGAGAATATGAATTCTACGAGAGGTTCATCCAGTCAACCTCTGGTTAAAATCCATTCGTTTCAGATATAAGTCATCTGTATTCTCATAGCAAGGACATGCTGCTGTATATGTTATGAAGTCTATGAAACTTAGTCTCTTAGTCTAGCAAGGCCTTTGATCTGTTTTTTTCAACAGATATTTGACTTTTCTATCGACCATTATGAAAAAAAAGTTCCATTTCCAAAGCTTGATTTCTTCTTTCTTTTTTAATCCTACAGGCAATTGAAGATGGCAATCTGGAGGAGATGGAGGAGGAGATCCGTCTCAAGAAGCGTAAACGGAGGAGACGTGTCGACAAAGGCAGCAGACGTGAAGATGGAGAGAAGGCCAAAAAGAGGAGAGGGCGCCCACCAGCTGAAAAACTGTCCCCCAACCCGCCAAAACTCACCAAACAGATGACTGCCATTATCGAGACTGTGATCAACTACAGAGATGGGTAAGACGAAAACAAAACCTTTTTTCTGTCTTTGAGTCAGTACACTACCACACAGCTGAGGTGATTTCATTTTTTATTTGATGTGAGGTAATGTATTGGGAATTCTGATAAACACTTTTGTCATTTTTTGTTCCCCCTTTTTGTGGAAAGCTTGGTTCTGTATGATTCTGTACTGAATGTCCTGTGCTTTCTTCACTGGCATCAAAAGTGTTTTTTCTGCCTAAAATGCTCCCACTGGCCTTGTCCTCTCCACCTCTCAACACTCATCCTATCACTTTATTTCCAAGAATCCACTACCTGTTTCCTACTTTCCATGAAGTCACATTCGTTCCCTTTGCATTTCATTGGCCTTTTCAATAAGTGCCTTCATTACAACTGATTCTTGTAGTTACGCTTTGGCTTGTTGCGCACATTTTCCACTCTGGTCCACATTCCCCTCGGAGGTTGGCCTTCTTCCAGTCACGTGCGTGGAATACTCTGGAATGATTTAAAAGAACTATGATCAGTTTGGCCCATGGAGAGCTGCAGACAGGACTTTGGCTTGTAGTCACAGCAACTGTGGAAGATGCTGGGGTTGAATGAGTCCCACTTTTCAAAAACAGCATAAAGCCTGTTAGATTTCCAGATGAATAATAACTTCACCACACCATCCTATGCGTGTCTTCCATTCTTTTGTATTTCATGATGTAGTCTCTAAAACAGGGAGAAAGTGATTTTAGTGTTCATTAAATGTGGGACAATAGTTCAAACACAGGATTGCAATGTTTTGGTGGAAAAAATACTGTGGAGGTCTCAGAAGCGATATTTTTGTTTTTAATTAGTTGTATTTTAATTGTATAAGCGCATTGGTTGACTAATAAAATATCAAGTCTCTTTTTTGACCATTTCAATTGACAACTCTCTGACTGACAGTTTACAGAGTCACATTCTGTTTTGGTTTCATGATAACATGTGGATCTTATTTTTTTTAAATATGCATGACCATTTCAGCAGCATGTCTCTTTGTTCTAAAATAATAATGAGGATTAAACTTGATTAATAAAAACTCATGCTCATCTGTGTGTATCCTTAACAGCAATGAGCTCACAGCTGGTGCTAATTAAAAATAACATAACATAATAACATAACCTGCTTCATAATAAATAACATAATAACATAACTTGCTTCACTGTTATACTCAAAGCATGAGCTATTTTGATCATTTGCTTGGATCTACGTAATATATTCTTTTATAAATTTTATCCGAGGCATTTTTTGAATAGCAGTAGAACAGTTTTAAACCATGTATTAATCTTGAATGGCAAGGGATTGTGAGCATGATGTGCATCCTTCCAAAAAAGCTCCCAACAGTAATCTGACAGGTCTACAGAGGCAGGCATGCTGCACAAGTACAAACCCTGATATATTCATGAAATAAGTGGTGAATCATCTTTGTTTTGAGTGCAGACCCTGTTGTGTGTTTTGCAAGCACTGATTCCTTTGGCTGGAGAGGTAGAAAAGGGTTATCAGTCTCTTAATGGTGGTGAATTTACCATATTGTAAAAATAAACCTAAAATGTGGTGTCTGTATAAGTCTGGGCACTTTTTCAGTTAGTATTCAGTAAGACCTCCTTTGGCTAAAATCAATGCATCCAGGGAGTTCTGACATATTCAGAGGTTTTCTTGTATACACTGCATGATTAAGATCTAATCACATGTTGTCAATGATATTCCAACATGGGAACGTTGAATTTTTTTTTTAAAAGCATAATCTTTCAGATATATAAGTTAATTGAATGTTTTGCATCATTGTCCTACTGTAATATCCATCCTTTTTTCTTCTATAGTTTCTTCACTGATCGTGGGACATTAGCTTCCACGATTTGTTGATGTTTAGTAGAATCCTTTCTTGCCCTTTTCTGCACAACATGTCTGTGTCAAACCCCAAAGTATAGTAGATCCACCCCATGCTTAACAGTTGCCCAGCATATCATTATTTCTGTACCATCCAATTCTTCTTATGTGTTTGGCCGTGATGCAGAGATTTAACTTTGCAAACTGCACCAATCTATGAACATTATGAATAGTTTTCATTAACTTCCATTTCTTAATCAAATTCAAACACAATGACATGCATGAAGTGTTTAGATATTTTTTATAATAGTCTTTTGCTTTGTAAGAGTTATTTAACTGTGGTATTTTACTTCCAGCTGCTTAAGGCCATGACTGTTGAGTGTAAGCAAAGCACCCTGAGAAATGTGAAGGGTCACATCATTTGTCATGCTCTGGGGACCTTGGGATTAAGGCCTAATTAGTAAAATAAGCTCTGATACCTTACATACAAGAAACACTTGAAAATTTACCACTTTGTTTATTTGTTTCTTTCAGTTTATAGACAGCATCTTGTTCAATGCAGATGTTACTTCTTTTAACTAAGCATGTAACAAGCCCAAACCTGGACAAGGGCACATTTTTGCTCTATATTATGATAATTCACTCAGGCAGCATGCCAAGAGCCACAATAAACATTTATCGAAGGTTATTGCATCAAATGAATTGGAAATCATTAATTCTTGAAGTGTAGGAATTCCTTAGTCCTTAGGTAGTAATATATGCATTGCTAGTGTGTGCTTTATGTGTTCAGTGTTTTGTATGTTTTTAGTGCTAAGGGTAGCCAAATAAATGGTTTCACAATGTGGGCAAATATATCTGTGAGTCTGTCTATTAAAGTCACGCCGGCTGAATTTTCAGTACTGGCCGTGCTGTTTATTATCTAGTACTAATGGTGCATGATCAACAGTGGCCAGAAGCAATTTTGGCTAAATACTGAGGATCTTTATAGAACCTGGCTAGACTGTGTATTAAGGCACTGTATCTCGGCCAATATAGCGAGATCTTCTGTAGATCAGAAACCATCAAAAAACAATCAGGCTTAACAATATATTCCACAGCATTTTCATCCTTTCCAGTGGAATCCAGCTAAACCTGGCTTACTGTGTCTGATTACAGATCAGGCCGCCAGCTCAGTGAAGTCTTTGTGCAGCTGCCCTCCAGGAAAGAGCTCCCAGAGTACTACGAACTGATAAGAAAGCCAGTGGACTTCAAGAAGATCAAGGTAAACATCCGGTCTATTTCTAAATTCCTCAATTGAACATCTGATTCTCAACTTTAAACCCCCACTGCATCGTTTTGCACTCCACACTCTAAATTCCTCACTGCATCATTTGCACTAGACATTCTATTAATATCTACTGTA
>JBBPDE010000040.1:9006780-9026182 GCA_037974605.1 Nannopetersius ansorgii | reverse complement strand
CAGTTCACAGTTTCTGTATACTGAGTATGGCGTACAGCACTGGTGTGGCGTGGTGGTAAATTGAGTAATGTTGTCTCTTTGGTTCCTGACTGGGGTGGTCACAGGTCCTTTCTGTCTGGAGTTTGCATGTTCTCCTTTGTCTCTGTGGGTCCCTGTTGGATGCTCTGGTTTCCTCCCACAGTCTAAAGACATCAGGTGAAATACAGATGCTAAATTGCTGCTACCTATGAAGGGGTTCCTTGAATTAACATCTCTTGTGAGCTACATTTTTTGAGCTGTCTTTGTTTCTGCATTGTGATGGCCTGGTATTACGTTTCCCTGCCTTCTTATGAGGACCCAAACTCATGCAGGAGTAATGGGATCGACTCCAGCAGTGGCTGTGACTTGCTAAGATAAGGAATGAACAAAATTTGCTTAGACCATTTTATGTGTTTTCTTTGCCCACTATGTTAAATTCAGTAAATTTGCATTAAAATATGCAGAAGGGCATTCACTGTATAGGACGTATGCAGATTTTCAGCATAAATATAATCTGACCTGGCCGCTCTAGGGTTCTTCCTAGAATCTTAAAATAGAAAGAAAGGTTCTCCACACCCATGTCTCTCATTTTCAAAAAGGTTAGTTAGTGGACCAGAAGTGGTTCTTCTGTTGATGTAAAGAACCACTTTTTGGAGTTATGACTCGTAAGGGTGGAAGAGGGTAGGTTGGGGATTTAACACATTTAAGAACCAAAAAATAGGTTTCATTCGGAATGAAGTAGAGCCAGTTTTTTTCCTCCCGTGAAGTGCAACCAGGCACAAAAGTTGTATTCACTAATAGTTATTGATGTGCCTTGTTGATTCAGCCGAGGAGCTGGCCTGTTGCAGAGGCCTGACCCCTTGAGCTGTTTTGGTATATGGTTTTGAGGTCCAGCAGGGGAGGTGCCTGAGGATATGCAGAGGCAAGCTGCTTCTTTAAGTTTGCTTTAGCAGAAAACCCGAAGCACAGAAGGTCAAGCCATGCTCCAGGCCCTTTTTATTGATATACGTATTTATATGTTTATGCATTTTTAATCACGACCTATCCAAACTTTAAGAAATGCAAACACTTTCTGTTGTCGTTGCCTCGGACTTTGGGTCCCTTCACTAAAAAGTACTTGGTTTTTATTTTCAGTCAACCAATAAAGGCTCACCACCACTCAGAGCACTGAGCAAATGTTTGTGCCTGTTTCAATTTTTTTTTTGCACAACACAAAAAGAAAACCCAGAAGGAGACAGACCTTATTCCCGTGTTTCTTTTTCAACTGTGAATGAAAACGAGGCCCCGCGCTGTGGTGTTTTTGTTTGCTGCTTTGATTGGATTGTTTTGATAGAATATGTTTTCTGAGCAAAGATTTGCTCTGGTTATTGCCCCTTTTTGGACGTGGGAGGTTTTCCGAATAAAGCCTCATTCCAAACAAATCAAGGATCCCCGTTTGAATAGCTGCAAATATATCTGAAAAGAATCATTAAAGTGTTGAAGGGTTTTTTAGCATGTTCATTTTCCTAAGTGGATCTGTAAAATATTTAGCGCTCCGTCTTGTTTGTTTTGATTTCCCCCACCCCCCTTGAAATACAGAGATTCTGTATGGGTGACTTTTTGCATCTCTTTTTTTTCTTTTTCTTGCGGAGAGTCATTTTTTTACTTGAAGTTCCTTTTTAAGGAGGGATGAAAATGGCAGGTAATGATGACGAAGGTTTGCACACATTTCTAAATCAAATACGCCTTTAAACGTGGAAGGTGAAAGGTGGCAGTGTCTGGGACTGAATCCACAGTTTTCTTTTTTTTCTTTTTTTTTTCGAAGGTGGCACAACCTTTTTCTAAAGCGCGTTCATACCGGCTCCTTAAGAAGTTCAGACTGGAGGGCCGTCTTAGAAAACTGGACCCCTTCAGCTGAATCCCATATGTTTGTCTTGGCCTGGTGTGGGTGTCTGCTTGGCTAGCCCTGATGCTGGGGATATTAAACTGATGGAACACAGAACACTTGATTCCTTTTTTGAGGAACGCTGCTGTTTAAGTAACGCCAAAGGCTCTGTCTAGTCACCTGCCTTTGTCTGCCTCATAAAGCAAGCACCTCATTGGTCTGTATAGCATATGAGTTGGCAACATCGGGGACCACCCCACGTTATAAACTTCTAGCTGAGGGTTTATTACTAATTAGATTTTTTTTTGACTTTTTGAGATGGTAGAAATGACAAAATGCTAAAAGGATGTGCTAATTTTTTTCTGCGAATCAACTCGCCATAACGCCACATTGCTCACTGCTGAATGAAGGTTGTATTCAAGACATTTCCGTAGCATGTGTTTTCTATGGCCAGTATATGGTATGCAAGGCATGTGTGGTGTCCAGACAGCTCTGAACTCATCACTGTCTTAAAGCTTTGTGGAATGATTACATATTGGACATCAGACTAGTGATATTAGCACTTTTGCCAACAGGTGCTAGATTTTTTTTCTTAGTGGTCTCGCAAAAGAACGGTTACTGTTCACTCACCCCCCTCCCACAAAAATTAAAACAATTTTTTTTTTTTATTAGGTAAGTACGTTTTCTGTTATTTGGAAGCTATTGTTTTTTTGTAAGCCACGTTTGTAGCCTAAACCAAAATTTAAAAACTAAAAAAATCTAAAAGACCAGAGATGCTTGATGTCACAGAAGACGGGGTTAACCCGCTTCCGTGATTTATCCCTAGAAGTACAGGCAGGCAGGCAGGCATCCATGAACGTGGTTTCTTTATTAAACATAATCGAGAAACAGGAACAGAAAAGAAACCTGGCTCAAGGGCCGATACAGACATGAACAGAAACAGGAAAATGGGACGATGGACCGATAGCAATGGTCCATCTGAACTGAACTTAAATACTAAACATAATCACTACACTAAACACAAGACAGGTGAAACCGTGACACGTGACACAAGACACGAATGTCAAAATAAAAGTTCCCAATAATAATAGTCCCCGGTGGAGCGCCGGAGGAAGCCCCAGGCTTCTTGGGCAGTTGGGAACCAGGTGGACGACGGACACCGCGTGAACCCCCACGCCTCCGTCTACGCCAAACCATGGATCTCTCGTCTCGCTTGTTGACGAGCCTGTACGGGAGCTTATCCGCGGTCGAGTCGGTGACGTGGGGATCCACAAAGCGCTTCGGTCCCAGGATCGGGGATCCGTCGATCCACACGTACCACAAGGAGCACTGGTCCTCATCACTCTCGTCCGACTCTCCACCAATCAGCAGCTCACGGATCGTCCACTTTTTAGATGGGGAACACCTTCTTTATTGGTATCACTGTTCCTGTTGCCACTAACTAAAATTCTGATGGTTATATAATCAATAATATGTTAAATATTAATAATAATATTATATATAATATGAATATTAATATTACAATATTATAATAGTTATTATAGTTAATATAGTTATTCATTATTCATTAACATTACACAGTTAGTGTCTACACGACTCAGTGAAGCTGTATGTGAATCAAAGGCTACAATCACTGCTTCTACAGCAACACATTGCGCTTCATTTAGAGCCTGTTAATGCAATGTTGTGTCTGCTCGATTTTTGCAGTAACTAAAATATTTAAGATCTTAGTTGATGATGAGAACAGTTATGTGAGTACTTCCAACAGATATTCAAAGTGTGTAAAAAGCTGTTAGGCCTGGATCTAAAAAGGTCTTCTGCTTTACAGTTCAAAACCACAAGTCGAAATATTAAAACTTAAATGTTAAAATTAGAATGTTTGATTCTGGTTTTTTTTCCACTTTTAGTCCTGGGTGCAGCGCAGTGAAAAAAATGGGTTTGCTGGCCCGTAATGAGTTGAAAGGAAAAAAACCATCCTACACGGTAATCAGAGCATGTGGTGTTTAGCCTAGCTCTATTAACTGTCCTTTTTTAAGCAGGCATGACACATTGCTCCACAGCATGTGCATTCGAAACCACCCAAGCCTGACAGCTTGGGCCTGGGCATGAGTGTGATTACTCCTTTGCATATTAGCTTTCTGTTTTGGAACGAGGAACTTCCTGCCTCAGGCTTGGAGATCGGTAATTATGACAAACCTGCTCATTCCTTACACCTCGCAAATTCAGACTACCTGGTGAGGTATTAAAAAAGATCCAGACAGATTAATTACACTGTATGCTGAATCTAGCCTGTCTGCACAGTCACTTGGACACACTTGGCACCACATAGTCATGTGAAAGCCCTTAATTTACTGGCTTAGATCCACTCGGTCTGGGTCTGGGTATGTGCATTGAAGACCCCTACATAGACATCAAGACAGATGAGCACTGCTGAGCACAGATAATAGAAAAGCATCAAGAACTGAATGACTGTGGATGTACTACACCCTGTTCACACAGAAATAAGAATTAATAGCTATATAGACATTATGGAATACCTCAACTTCGGCTTGTAAGGTTCTGCTTTGTTAACTGGTGGACACTGTTAACGAAGCAGAATCTTTTTATTATACTCTTAATATATTTATGATTGGTTTAGATTTGTTTTCTAATAATCATCGCCAAATAATGTCAATATACATATACATACATATCAGCATTTTTAATCTCCAATAATCTCCTTTAGTCCTCCAACATCAGTTTTTACTTTGGGTTGAGAAAACTACTAGCCTGTAATAGAAATTGATAGAACGTGTGTATGTTCTATGAGGTGGTACATGTATACTTCATAAATACACTCCAAAAGCTTGGGCATGTAATTAGCGAATTCAGATAATTATTTATCAAAAGGTGCACCCAATGCTGAAACAAGCATTTAATTATGCACACACAGCATACATATAAGGTCATCGTGCTCAAAGCCAAACATTGGCTGAAGGACTATAATCATGGGGCACTGAGCTGTGGAACAGTGGAACTGCATTATCTGGAGTAATGAAGCCCCATTTAGTTCCCTTACAACGGTGATATTTAACATTATTAAGATAAATCATGCCCCCCTTGACAAACTGAAACTATACCCCAGTCGACAAACCAAGCCTCACTCGAATATTAAAACCAACCCCAACACCTCAAAACTAGGAATCTACAAATACAGTGTATTAGTGCGTCACATAGAGTGAGAAAACCACCTAAGTCTATTTTGCACAAGTTTATTTAATACTACTTAATAACAGAATGGTTTAACGAATCGTGATGAGAGTGATGAGTTAGAAATACAGTTAGTAGGACAGTTCCATTACTTGTAGCATAGAGACAAGGATGTCAGCACGAATGTGAGATGCATTAGATGCATTACATTTTTATGAGTATATACAGTGAATATTGTGTATTGTAATAATAATAACAGCTTTCGCCACTTTTCGTTTCTAAAGACTAAATGAACTTACTAACAGAACTAGCAGAGAATACAAACAAAACTAAGAATAACTACCGCAGCCGTTTAAATGATATAATTTTCTTAATGTTGAAAGTTTTGTCTTCCAGCCCACATGGTGGAATGCTCCATTAGGTCTTAATTTTGTCCACTAAACCTTATGCCTATTAGGTCATAGCTGTCATAGCTATCATTTGTGAATAGGAACTGCTAGTGTTTAGTCACAACCTTATGGCAGTCCGTAACAGGGTGGAAGTAGCTCAGTGGGTAGGATACTTGCCTCCAGACCGAGAGGTCATGGGTTCGAATCCTACCTTCAGCACACCACCACTGGGTCCCTGAGCAAGACACTTAACCCTAAGTTGCTCCAGGGAGACTGTCCCCGGTTCCTGAAAGTCGCTTTGGATAAAAAGCGTCTGATAAATGTAAATGTAACACTCTTGTGCATAAGAGGTGTATGTAGGGTTAGAAACGGACAAAAGCAGTTGATTTTGTTGTACTTGCCCTGGTGAAAGAAGTGCCAGCCTTTCCATTTTTTGTCAGTGTTTGATATTGTGCAACATAACTGGACTACTTTTATAGCAAAAGCTAATACAGTTTATGTAAATTCAAAGATTGTAAAATCAGTGTGTTTTGTTTGAGTAGGAGCATCAATTGCGGAGTTAATCTTCCTCTTTGATTGGCTGAACTCAGAACTGCAATTAAATTCAAATCTATGTGACGCCAATGTAATGACACAAACTGTAAATAATTAGTTATCATTATCATTATTGTTGCATAGCATTGAAATGAGTGTCTGTGTTATGACACTTCTGTCGGGGCTGTATGTGATGATTTTCTAAATACTTATACAGTCATCCGCAAAAGATTAAATCAAATGACATGTTTTGATGCTTTTATTAGTGAACATAAATGCATACCCTCTACTGAAAGCACAATTGTATACTGTATATTTCCTGCAAATGGCAGTTTATATTTATTGGTGGAGTTTAGCACAGTGAATATTATATTTAAATATACAATGTGTAGAAAATGTGAAATGATGCAAATAGTCACTCACTTTAGATGTATTCTGTCAGCCAATTTTTGTTTATCACCCACCGATCCTTGGATGCTAGTATACTAGAATTCAGTAATCACCCATTTAGACCAGATTATTTCTGCAATAAAACATAAAACAAATGATTTTTTTTGGTAATCATCAGAAACCAAAACACACTTAACAAGTGTTTCATGCTGATTTCAGATCTGCTTTCATTTTTTTTCAGTCACATTAACTTTTTGAATTATGAGTAATATTAGATGTACAATAGACTTGCATGCATTTTTTATTAAACCACAGGCACCAATCAAGAACTGTGTCAATATTTTCAGTGTGAAGTCAGACAGGCCACACTGTGGCACAGATATAATGATCAGTGTCAGTCAGCTCCCACTGTTTCTTCAAAAACACTCAGCATAGGATTATTAGATGATCATTCTACCAACTATCATGCAGTATAGAACTAGCTTCATCATAAACACTAAAATCAGCTTGTTCCTGTGTAGTTGTGTAATGTAATTCATGTGAAAACCAAAATAGCTTTAGAGTAAGGGTTAAGGCCAAAGGTCAAAAGCAAAAATACAATGACATTTCAGACCTTATCTCAGAACCAGGTATTGTCTGCTCCATTAGCTCAAGTGGAGATAAGCGCAGCACCACGAAAGCCGCAGATTCAAAATCAGGCTCTTTTCTGTGTTGTTCTGTGTTTTCCGTGTTGAGCTCTACGGGGGTCGGCGACCACTCCAGGTTCCTTGGCTGCTCACAGTTAGCTGAGCAAATCCGGAGCAAAAAAGGCTCCACAAACGCTAAGTATGGAGGGGATTAATTTTCTCTAGAAGCTTTTGACCATATCAAGTGCTCTGAATCTACACTGATAGGCCGCCACAGTATAAAGCGAATGTTAATGCTCGCCCGAAGTGGCTAACTTTGAACGCGAAGTTTATCTCACACCTGCTTCTTTATTGAAGGTGCTTGAGCTGCGGAGTGGGGGTAAATGTAAATGTTTGTTTTTTCACAGCATTGTTGTGCTTTGTAGTATGTGATGTATTTGCCTTAGGAGGTGTGGTAGTTAATTGCTGTTTTACATTATCTCTCTCTTTTTCTCTTGTTCTTGCCTCATTTCCAAGCATTACCCACTGCTTCGACAGATCCACACACACACATGATTGAAGTTGCAACAAAAATTTTCATTGTGGTTGTATTTAGGTCATTTGACATCACTCCACACAATGCTACTGTAGGCTAATACCAATGGTATTAGGATTCTGCTTCAAGTGTGTTGACCTATTCAATGGCATTGTGTCAGCGGTAATGTCAATAATGTGGAGCTTCACATGACTAAGAGGAAGCAAGTGCAACCCTTTATCTTCACAGTGTTGGAAGCATTGTGTGACAGGTTAGTTATTAGCTATTTTTATAGTGTAAACCCTAAATATACCCCCAAATCTGCTCCCAGAACACTTTAATTTCATTTTCAAGTCAGTTTAATGCATTACCCGTGAAGAAAATGTAACGGTAAACCTGTATTCCCCTCTTTTAATTTAAATTCCTCGCTGAGAGGATGGTCGCAGGACAAAAGTATTGGGACGCCCCTGCGAGTTGGAAAGGTCTCCTGGAGATCAATCGAACTGTGGAGTTTGATTTGCTGAGTGCGTGCACTGCAGAGAAATCACACGTTGAGCGCGGGGGCTCAACCCTGGTGTGGAATTCGAAAAATAATGATTCCAGGTCGGCTACAGCTTGCCCTGAGTCACCTTGTGTGAAAATATCCAGAAAAAATATATTTTTTTGCCACAAAAATGCTTGGGACTGAATCTGCGACTCCTGATCCATGTAAAACAGTATCAGTGAGTTTTACTTTTCCTGTTTCTGTGGCTTAGTTGTGTTTTCATAATATTACAACTGTGTTAGGATCGGTAAAGAATAAGAATGTATTTTGACTAACACCGAAATTCGGCTTACGTCACTGTCAAAAGACGTGTGTGTGTGCGTGTGTAGGATATTGTGTGTCTGTGTGTACCAGATGTGTACCAGATGTGTACCAGATGTGCAGATATGTGTACGCAAATGTCCTGTGCTGATATGGTGATGTGCAGATGCTTGTGTAGAAGGATTGTGCAACCACAGTATTGTGTGCAAATATATGTAATTAATAATACAGGGAAAATAATAACTAGTGCGCGTCATGGCACAGCAAAATAATGAGCAAGAGTCGGCACAGGCTACAAGTTTTTTGTCTCGTAAGCATCCCAAGCATTAATATTGCCATAGGCATAACATTTATCATCCCCAGAAACATGGGGTGGCGTTGGCCTGGAGCCTTGGATTACAGTATGTCAGGCAGAGACAACACACACACACACACATCTGTAATAACAACCTGACACGGCTATGACAAGTGTATGATTATGTACCCACACATGATGCTGAATGGTTCTATTACTTGTCAGTCACATTGTAAACATTTGAATTCTCCCTGGACTGGTGCTTTAAAATTCCTAATGAGCTCCAGAGACACAAACAGTGATGGAAGCGAGGCTAAACACACTCTATTATGGGTTCTCAGTAATATTTCTTTGTGCTTATGAAGAAAAAAAACATACTGATTCAGAAAATGGGTCAGAAAAGATGGGGCTTATTGGTGGGGTTGAGTGGAGAGCAGCAGGCAGGAAGTGAGAGAGAGAGAGAGAGGAACACACTGGATGGCACTGAGAAGGACCAGGCTATGATGAAGGGAGGGAGAGAGAGAGAGAAAGAGAGAGAGTGAGAGAAAGAGAGAGAGCGCTAGTCTTCTGGCACATTCCAAAGCACAGCTCTGAGAGGCTGGTCTGTGTACATGAGGCCGGTTCTGGGGCCAGATGCTGTGGCTAAAAGAGCTGTTTTAAAAGAGCAAGGGGGTCAGTGCGCACACACCCTTTCACGTGTACACACACGCACATTGACTCAAACATACCAGCTCATGGTTTACACACAAGTTCAGAGTCGCACTCAGTGACATATTCAGGTAGCAGGGACATGTGCAGGTACACTTTCACTGGTGCTCTGGTGCCATCAAAAAATTGCATCAATATGTCAAATCGAGCACTTGTGTACTTATTTAGTTCATGATTTGTTTTCCATGCATAACCGGGCAATGTAATATAATTTTAAAAAATAAGAATAAAAAAGTGTTTTGACAATGTTTTAGCATATTTTCAGAAATGCTTTCGTTTTCTATTTCGACTAGACACTTGGCAGAAATTGTTTGGGTGTATTGCATCTTAAACTGTAATGAAAAATGTTCAGCTAAAGATGACTTTGCCTGCATTTTAAATGATAAATGATTAGAAATGTATTTCGTCAGTTCTCGTTCACTTAGCTTAGTCCATACCTATTTCAGCTCGTCAAAAGGCTACATTTTTTATTTTGAAATTTGCAAGGGAGTGCGTATATAAGTTGATGTTGTCACATTTGCATATCCCAATTTGTTTGGTAAAAGTCAATAGGCAACTGGTTCAAAAAATATTTTTTTAATTATTTAAATACATTCTGATAGTTTAAGAATAAGAAAGTTCGAAGTAAGACATAGCCTTGAGCTTCCTCATTTCTTAATTTGCTGGGTTAGATTAACACTTACACTCATCCCCCCCCCCCACACACACACACACACAAACACATCATGCAGAGAAACAAACGGACTACAGTAAATGAAAATATGCACTAATATGCACTAATAAAGTGCGTTAGAGTGAGTTTGGATACAAGGTAGTCTTACTGTATAAAGTGGCATGTTGGTATAAAAAAAACGCTTGTTTTCAGTAGCAGTGTTTAGCCATGTCGACGTAAGGTGTGATGCAAGTGTGTGCAAATGGCTGTTTACATGCACAGCATAAATGGAGGCGTTTAGAATGTGCTAACATTTCATTATATCCTCAAACAAAGGGACACTTTTCTTCAGAAGGACACCTGCGGCATATGAGACACACACCCACGCAGGTTTCTTCTTATTCAGCTTTCTAATAATGCAGTGGGAACAGTGCTGACAGACCACTCAAGGACTTCTGCCATTAGTTACATTTACACAGATCAGCCATGGCATTTAAACCACCTGCCTAATAATGTGTAGTGCCCCCTCGTGCTACCAAAACAGCTCTTAACATATCCAGGCACGGACCCCACAAAACGTCTAAAGGTGTATTATGCTATCTGGCCAAAGAACCTTAGAGTCCTGTGTGGTGTGGTGACCGTGGATCAGACTAGGGAATTCTGACACCTTGCTATCAATTCCAGCATTAACGTTTTCAGCGTTTGTGCTTCACTACCTCTTCACTCCTGTACACTCTGAACACGAATGTACTAAAGTGGGGACTCCCTTAAACAACCATTACACAGTAGTGTAGTGTAGTGTTTTTCATGCTGATTTCAAATCTGTGTTTAGTTTTTCCTGCAGGTACAGTGTTTGTGATGAAGCTAGTTCTATACTGCATCATAGTTGGTATAATGATCATATAATAATAATATGCTGAGCGTTTTTGAAGAAACAGTGGTAGTTGATTGACATTGATCATTATATCTATATCTCTGACTTCACACAGAAAATATTGAAACAGTTACTAGATTTAGTTGATGTGATGGAAAGAAACTGAAATCAGCATGAAAAACTGGTTTCGAAAAGTGTGTGGTGGTTTCTGATTACAATGTGTTTTTGTGTTCTTAATCAAGCTTATTCTCTGCTAATAGACATTAATAAGTTTGTTCAGTTGCCCAGGAAAATGATTTGCATTTGCATTTTGACTGCCTTCTTCTGAGATATATCTGATAAACAGGCAAAGTAATCATGGGAATGACATGCTAATTATGCAGTCATTAAAAGGACTGAAAAAACTTCAAAGGCTTGATCCTCATTTGTGTACGGAGTATTCCCCCTTCAATTTTCATAGCTGTTTCCTTACAAAGTGCATGTTGATATTGGTTTGTACTTGTAGCTCACTGTAAGCAGAGTATTTTTCTTGAAATCTTCGAGCTGAACAGGAGCTAGTTTATGTTATTAAAAGTAAATATCACGTTCTATAGCTTTTTAATAAAAGTGTGACGGGAGAAACACAAAAGTAACTACTGTGCGGTCGATCCCAAGGAACTTAAACACTAAACCAAACACCCCATAAACCAATCAAAACACAAACACACCACTAAAACACAGCTGTTAATAATAATACCACACAAACCCATACTCTCCATAATAAAAGTCCCAAAAAAACACAACCAAAACAAAAAGGGACGGCCTCCAGCGGCCGCCTACCATCACAGTCCCCAGCCCCTGTTACCTAGTAATTGTTATTATGATAACATTATATTATTAGACCACAAATGGGCTACACTTCAGGAAACTGTATTAGATTTGATTTAAAGCGTGGACAAATGATTATTTTGTGTTCTGATGTGATTATGATTTAATGAAAAATATTTTGTTTCTTTAATGTTTATGTGTTTATGTTGGGTGGACGATATTTTGAACTGCAGTGATATGTTCCTGCCCTGGCCCTTACAATAGAGATTATAGAGAAAAAAACAACAGTAATACACACTAGACTTTTACTGATAAGTTAATCAAAGTGCACCCAGCTATAAATACGTAAGTTTGGAAGTGTTTGTTCAGTACTTATTGAGATGATATAGAATTGGAGAAAGAGAGAGAGAGAGAGAGAGAGAGAGAGAGATAGAGAGATAGCAAAAAAGTGAGAGAGAGAGAGAGAGAGAGAGAGAGAGAGAGAGAGAGAGAGAGAGAGAGAGAGAGAGAGAGAGAGAGAGAGAGTATTACAGAAGGTACTATTGCTTGTATCAGGCCAGAGGTTTTGGCAGCTGTTTTGACACAGAGCCTCACCTTTACCTCACTTCTGGGAATACAGACATTGAAAACTTGCTTTCTGTAATGCCTACCTGTCTCCCTCTCTCTGTCTTTCCCTCTCTTTCTCAAAGTTTACAATGTTAGGCTATACTTATTTCTCAAAAGACAAGATTGCCTGTCTAGATGTCTGGACCTAGCTCATGTTTGAACAAATAACTAACGACTGGTGTTATTCTGTTCACCCAAGGCTGGCATGATCCGCACCGACTCGGATGAATACTTCATCGAGCCTCTGGAGCGTGGCACACAGGAGCATGAGGAGAACGGGCGAGTGCATGTAGTGTACAGGAGATCCGCTCTCCTGCAGGCTCCTTCAGATGTCTCTGTGGACTACCAGCCCCTCGGTATGTGCTCCAGCCTTCTCAGTTGCATGCTTTGTTCTTTTTCATCCACACAGTAATCTTTAACCAAGGACTGTGGAGGCTGGGCCCATTCTGTTTCCAGCTCTGTCTTCCAGCCCTCTGGCTTTCCATTTCAGGATCTTGCACCCTTACTTGCTCAAATCCTCTTTGTTTGTTGACCTTGACTTTAAATTGCTTGTCAGCTTTGCTTCCCCTCGGCCTTCCACGAAGCAAACAGCAATCTCTAATAATGATTAAACTTGCTGCTTGCTCATATGTTTGTCAGGGTTACATTAAACCCTCTCGGTCTCTTTTGCTTCTTAACATTGCTGCTTAGACCTTGTGGTGTCACAATCTGGTGCAATCAAGATGTACAATACCCCCGTGGATTCTGGCTTCCAAATGTGAAGGCCTTTGCTGCAGACCCTCGCTCCAAACTGTCTGTTCTTCTGGGGGTCTTGCTGTGCTATTAACCTTGTTCAATCAGGCAGACAATTCTTCCACTCACATGCAGCCTCTTGATATTCCCTGCAATCAGCTGCTCAAACTACTGTAAAAGCTTTTCTCTAAGATAATTAAATTATTGTAGATATGGCAGATGCATTAGACTCTATTGTAGAAAATGTGCACTCTTTATATAGGAGACATTTTCAACTTCCATTAGCCACAAATGGTGAAACACACATCTGGAGCATTTAGATGGCCTTTGTTGATGTCACCACCTTCTTGTCTTTTCTTCTTATGGGAATGACCTAGCACAGGGGTCGGCGACCTTTAACACTCAAAGAGCCATTTGGAGCAAGTTTCCACAAAAGAGAAAACACCAGGAGCCGCAAATCCTTTTTAACATCTAAAATGAAAAAATAATAACACTGCATATATAGTTTTTTAAAAATAACAACTAGGCTAGTAATCTTCCAGTTTCAAACTACAATAAAAAAAACAATGAATTAAAATGAAATAGAAATACAATTACACCTAGAACGGCTGACAGCATCAGTTGATGTCATTTCGTCAGACTCAGAATCGCATCTATTGGCCTATTGGAGCAGACATATGGGTGTGGTGTAGGCACATGTACACATGTATTTTTCCATATTGTTGTTGTTTCAGACTGTTGTGCCTGAGAGACACCATCGATCAGAATCAAATTCCTATGTGTTTGCTCACATACTCGGCCAATGAATGCAATTCTGACTCTTTTTGATTTGATTTGGTTTATTTGATTTGGTTTATTTATTTACTTGAGCAGTTCATTTATATCTTTTAAAAAAAGACCTTTATATGAGTCAAATCCTTAACCATTTCCTAAGGCAAGTCTTAAATCACTTCATATTTTCTATTACTTTCAAGTCTCTAGGCAAACTATTTCAAAGGACAGCTGCAGAGTACAGGGATGACTCTCTACCCACACAAGACTTAAACCTAATAGGTATCAGATTTGTAATCCTCCCTTTTGTAGAATATGAATGTGTATCTCTAACCCTGTGAAAATAATCCCTAAAATAGCTTGGAACCTCACCATTCACAATCTTTCTGCTTCACTCTATCATTTTCCTGATCCATCCCAGTTTATCATAATGTGAGGGCTCCAGGTGGGTATGCGCTGGGAGCCTAATCAACACCCTTATTAGATTGTTTTGTGAAGTTTACAGTTTATTCTTCAGATCTGTAGACACACTGCTAAACCACGAACTGCAAGCACAGTCGTAATGGCACTGGGCAGGCGCTCCTGACAGCATTTTCATAGTTCCCTCCTTAAGAAACCTGCATACATTACTTTTAATTCAGTTGTTTATTTTAATCAGAACTCTCCATGCCATACTGTCCCATGACAGGTTGTTATCAAGCACACAGCCAAGGTAATTCATGCTGTAATTACCGTACCATCTAACTCAACCCTTAATCCTGGAGACTTTTTAAGCCTGGCCTTAGTCCCAGAGAAAACTGACTCAGTTTTCCCAAGATCCAAAGATAACTTATCCAGTTCCTGACTTTCTTAAGTTCACAATTCAGTGTTTGTTCAACCACATTTACGTCTTTATGAGAGACCAACAAAGCTGAATCATCAGCATACAAAAAAGAACTGAATTAGGCATGCTGATTTTATATCATTTATAAATAAAAGAAAAGAAAGTGGCATCAGTACTGACCCCTGTGGAACACCACAGTCTAACATTTTTGGTTTGGAAAGCACCCCTTTTAGATCTACCATCTGCTGTCTGCTCTGACTTTGACTCTGATTCTAATTCTGATTCTGAGCCTGATTCTGATATGACGACTGGTTCTGTACGACGGGCTCTGGGTCCAAAGTCCACTGGACACTTGCTGTATCTGCTGGCTGCAGCTTGCGTGGATGTGTGCCGGCGAGGCTGCAGGACTAAATGCCTGAACATACTGCTGCAGCGTCGTATCAGGAAGTGTCTTGTGCGAAACTGGACACTGCGTCAGTTGACGCTCGCAGATGTTATAGGTATAGCCAGTTAGCTGCCATTCTGCCATAGTTTTAAATTATTTATTTTCTAAAGCCACAGGGAGCTGTAACATAAGGATGAAAGAGCCACATGCGGCTCCAGAGCTGCGGGTTACCGACCGCTGGTCTAGCAGAAAATCACAATTTACCACTGGTTTTCCTTTTACTCCGGATGCGGTCCAAATTTTGCTACCTTACATTAGAACTGGAAGGTAACATTGCTAGTAAATAGTAAAAGTCAATAGTCACAATAATATCCATAAACACATCCATAAAACTTCTTTCAACCTACTCAATCCGCATTCAGTTCTTCATTAAAATCAATGTGATTTGTCGGTGTGGTTTAGAACACGGTATGACTTATTTACAAAACCATCACAAGTGGCCATTTTAGACAACACCAGGGCTGGATGAGACTGATGTCAGATCAGATTCTTCCATATTTGTTTTGATTGCTGCCTTAAAAACTGATTCTAGATTAGCACTCCTACTCCTGAGGTGATTTGTGAAAAAAAACCCTTTTGTTAGATACATTTTGACATTCTGTTTACTTTTATAGCTCACTGTCGTACTGTGCTCTGAACCCCAAAGACAGGTCTTTTCAGAATTAAGCTACAAAAATGGGACACCCCAGACCTTCATACTCTATAACACTCTACAGCCCTTTTCAAGATTTTGTCTCATTCATTCACCTCCAAATGGAGAGTGCTTCTCTGGTTGCTCCAGCTGCCATAGCAATGTGACGGCGAGCCTTTGTTCCAGGTGGGAAGCACACAGGAGTGAGGAATGATTACCCGCTCTGTCCCGGTTGCTTGGGAATCCCAGCTCACTTGTGACAGACAGGGGCAAAGGAATCTCTTCCTGACCAGCAGACCATGTGTATTCCCCCGCTGCTGAAGCCACTGTCTGCTTTCCGTAACTCAGTCCTACTAAAGAAGCTGCCACTGTGCTCGATTCAGCCTGTGGATTCAGATCAGTAGGTCTTGGCCAATTAGGCATGGAGGGTCGTAATCGTGAACAGTATGGAGTCCTGCTGCGGAGGTTAGTCATAGCCATTGTGGCTGTGTAATGCACCAGAGCTGCCTCAGGGACTTTGTCTATGAATGGAGCTGTAATTACGCAGTTTGTTCTGCATGCAGTATAGAAATATCAGCATAGATTTTCTTGAATAACTGGACCAATTTAGCCCTGCAGAATAATTCCACTGAATGGACTGTGACACTGTCTTGGTCTTGGCTTTCAGTAGCAGGTTGGATAAGTACTGTAAGTCAGTATGGTAGTGAAAGAGGGTTTCAGAGACACTGCTGACCCTTACAAAACACATGTTTTTTGGAAGAGTTTGGTGTGGAAGAACTTGACTGCATTTCCGCAGCACACTATTCTAGATCGGTCCTGACGTGTCAATGGTTGGAACGATGTCTTGAAAGCCCTGGGAGGAGTAAAGGGCCAAAAGTAGAGTGAACAGAATAATAATAAATATGATTATAAAGATAAAATTTAAGAAGAACAAAGATAAAAACTTAAGAAGCCTTTGGCTGTTGTGTGCTTGAGCAAGCACACTAATAAAATTATTGCATTATATAGTCTCAGGCTTTTGGATACTACTTTTGTAGATCATCTAGATTGCTTCTGTATTAGTTAGAGCTGCACCAATCTGATATTCTGTATCAGTATTGGTCTGATCCTGACCTATATTACTGGATCGGAAATCGTGAAGGAATGAAAAACATAATCTGATCCATTAAAAAATACAGAAAACAATTACAGCACCCATAATGTGCTTTGTGACGTGCTATCGCAAGAAGGTGCATCACGTGATAAGAGTTGCTGTTGTATGTGAGATTTGCCAACATGTTAGCAGTGTGGAGTTACTTCAGAGAAAAAAAAGAAGAAAAGGCCAAGACTGCTGAATATATGGACACTTTATACCCCAACAGAGCAACGGCAACTTCACAGTTAGATAGGACTCGAAGTCCTTTCCCTTATGTGCCATAATAGCCCCCGGCGATCCACCGTTATATCGTTCACCTCGCCCGGGTGACCCATTACTTTTGTCTGAGGTGAATGGTTATTATGGCGAACGAGTGGTCATTGGAAAGGTCTCACCAAACCCTATCTAACTGTGAAGTTTCACAATTAGAGTGCGAGATATAGTTTTCATATTTGACATTTAGTTTTAAGATTTTTTAAGGCAAATCCTCCATGTTGTAGAGGGCATATCACACCATGCAGTCCCGCCTCGTGCTAAAAAGTAACAGCCAATTGTAAACACGGGGCATGGCAAATTAGTATATCATGCTGTTTGTAAAAGTACTACATTAAAGTCTTACATTTAGAGTCTCCGTTTGTAAAAGTGCAACATTTAGATTTACAGTGGGGTTTTTTTTAACACATTTAGCTGTAAATGTATGAAAATTATGTGAAAATTCTAAATTCTGAAAAAATGACACTGTTAAATCCAAATTTACAATATCGGTTTCGGACATAAGAAAGTGGTATTGTGCCGTGTCTAGTATTAGTGCTTGAATGCAAGAACTTGGTCAGAAACTGGGGCTAGGGTTGGCAACGATAACCAAAAATCATCCTTTGCCACCACAGTTGCCAGTATAGTGTATTTTTAAATATATTTTCTAAGTATATTTTTACTATGCATACTATGTGTAAGTAAATTCACAATAGTTCATGACGTGAAAACTTTGTAGCAAGATACAGCGGAACTGCTCTTGCTTCCCTTGCTGCCCTTTTAGCTTCCATCCCCTGCATTTTTGTTTGGTATGCCACCCTAAAACTTGCTGTGGCCCCCACTGGCCACCCTTAGAATTTTTTTCTGGAGGCGCCGCTGCTTAGAAACACAGAAATGCTCTGAAACGGAATATGAGTTGTTATGTATATCCAGTTCTTCTTCTGGACCTCGGAGCCCCTAGTGTTTAGACCATCATGTTTGTGCAATGAATTGAAAAACAATCAATACCTTTTCACCTTGTCTTCCAGGTAGTAATGAAATGGAGCAGTAGGACCGTCCCTCCCGTAAGGCAAATAATCTCCGCCACACTGTGTTATTCAGTGAAACCCTCCCTATGATGTTGAACTCTTCTCTAAACAAACTGAGCTGAGAGGTTTACACAGGGGAAGGTGATAATAATCAGCCAAACAGTATTCCTCTTCAAAGTCATATTGTACAAATACGGCGAGTGATTTTATAAGTGTTCCCCACAGTGACTGGATAGACTAAGATTATGCTTTTTATGCTTTTTTCTCAACGTGGGCGGCTACAGTGCAATAGGAATGTGACGACTGCTGTCCTGAACACATATAAGTTTTTAATTTCTGCTATTTCTACTTGTTCCACCTCTTCTACTGCTTCTTCTTCTTTTTTTCTTATTGTTCTATCTAATTTTGTCCGCTACCTTGTCCTGCAGTTTTGGTGATTAGGAATGCAGTGCTGGTTTACAGCTTTTTGATTGACAGATTTTCTTTCTTTTATATTTTTTTATTTTTTTCCGCTATAGGAATACATGGTGGGCATATCAGATATATACACTTCCAACACCCAGGCAACAGTGTGTTCCATGAAGGTCAGGTCAGGGCCTCTCCTCACCTCCGATCTAGTTACTTAAAACAACACACTGCCTGAACCATGCTAATGTGGCCAACAATGAATGGGATGCCGTAATTTAATTTAACGACGACAATTACACAGGTCAGCAGGTCAGAATCATCAGAGATAAGTTTGTGTGGGTTTTGTAGTGTACTTTGTTGCTCGTGTGTGCACTCAGCTCTATGCATTCTGTGTCTATGGCTCTATGTCTTGTCTGGTTATGTACCAAGAGCACCCACGTATAGTGAAAAAACGCGTTGTTGTGTTTTGGTAAAATAAGTGCCTAAAAATGCCTAATAATGCCTTGACCTTGAAGATATTGTGTAGATAAATGCAGAGCTCGCCTTCAAGATACTCCAGCAGCTAACACTCTGGAGGAGGGTGAGTGGCAAGACAGGCTCATTCACACAAATTGCACACAGAAACACACATTAGTTCACTAACTCTATTTGACAAACATCTACTTCCCCTCTAACACTCACAAAAACACATATAACTTGGCCAACTGTGCCGCAAAGGCTCATGGGAACCTTTCCTCTGCGGGGTTGTGTCAGGGCGTGGAGAGCAGGAGGGGGCGTGACGGATGAGGCCCGGATGTCATAAAAGCACAACAAATGTATATATACACTACCGGTCAAAAGTTTTAGAACACCCCAATATTTCAAGCTTTATTTAATTGAATTTCAAATAGTTCAGGTCCAATGAAT
>JBBPDE010000040.1:8996416-9006680 GCA_037974605.1 Nannopetersius ansorgii | reverse complement strand
TAAAACAGAGACTGGCAGCCCATATCTTAACCATAATCACTGGAAAACTTTATTGCCTTTTCAGGCGGAGTGTGTGTAATAAGGGTCTTGTCCCTTCTGTGCTCTGTCCCTTTGTGGATGCACTCTTTCTAGAAATGTCGGCATTCCACGCTTTACAAAGGGCTTTCCGTTTGTCTTTCTTATGGGGGTTTCCACTGACTGGTACCAGCTCGGCTTGGGGCAACTTTACTTTTTCTGTATCTAAAATCTGAACGTTAGCATTAGCGCTCGCGTTAACATTAATGCTAACGAACTCTAATGTGGCTTCTTTAAGCCTTGTCTGGTAAGCCAATTGACTCTGTTTTGTAGCAAACAGTCACAAACCAAGAAATAAAACCCCTCTGATTTCATCCCCATGAATTCCATAATTCTGAACGTTTCCACCTCCTCCTATCCCTGCTGTATGGTTCACGTCGTTTAAATGCATCACTCACAGTCGGCTGGTCGTGGGATGAGGATGTTGTTGGCTTCGGCTGGTTTAGTTTCTCATACTCGGCATATTCAGTTGTATGAGTGTTCTAAGATGCCTAATCATGTTAGTGGTGTTAAAATGCCGTTGCTTGCTTCCACCTCGAGGGATTTCATCATGACTTAACTTTACGTCTTTATTGAAAAACTTCCAGACGGGAGAACTCATGTTGCCACTGGTAAGCTCCGCTCTGCTGTTGTTTACCTGTGCTGCGCACTGCACGTGTGAAAAAGTTGCGTGAGTAATTTACGTCAAGTGATCTGCTTTTTTGATCTGCGCTTTTGGGGTTCGCCGATCAAGCTATTTTTAGCCAATATCGGCCGATCATGATCGGTGGCCGATCAGTCGGAGCATCACTAATTGTGATAACCTGTGTTGTGTAATGCTACAGTATGAGGATACATTCTGTACTGAAAGAATGGCCAGCTGCATGTTTCATTGCAAGAAGAGCAACAGTTTTTATATAATAATTGCGTAATTGTATAGTGCATAGCTAAAAGCATAGCTAAAAAGAATTCATTATACTCTGTGCAAAAGTCTGCACCATAATTTGCAAGAACATTTTATATTTCAGTTTGTACATGATGTGATCACTTAGTTTCACTTAGAAAATCAAGGGGCGCCAGAATGTTGGCATAATTTTTTATCTTGTTTTTTTTTTAAATATGGAACTACTGGTTCGCTTTCGTCGTATTTTAAACTTCAGTTTCCTCTCCAGTTTTCTATGCCAAGCGGAGCTTGAGAGAATTTTAACAGTGCTTTTTGTAGTACTTTCTTACCCTCAAGCAAAATGGATTGACAGGCCTGTTGAGAGTACCTCTGTAAGTCTACATTTCTTAACATTTTAAGTAAAGGGTATGTTTTCACTTACAGATTGATCCATGTGGATTAAGGGTTGTGTGAAAAGTCAAGACCTCTGGAGTCTGGTTTTCATTGGCCTGCGCCGTGACTTAATACTGTCTCAAGTCAGAGAAGGACACACCATCCTTCTGTTATTCTATCATGGATTAGTTTTTGAGATGGAATAGTGCTGGTTATATTCTCCTGTGTGAACTAATGAGACAGTTCGTCCACAGAGAATATGGTCTCCAGATTATTAAGATTCGCACCACGTTGTTCGTGTCGATAAAAGACCGCAAGTGTAAGACCCGCTTGTGCTTTCTTACAAGGAGAGGTTGTATTTGATGCACATTTTCAAATTTTAATTGGAGCAACTAGTCAAATTTTCCTTTTTTTCCCCCAAGCTTTCTCTAGCTGTCTAAATGGCCCAGAGGGATTTCCAAGTATGAAATTCAGCTTCCGTTTTAAACTGGCTTTGTATGCAAAGCCATCAAGGAGGGACACTTTCCTGTAACTTGGGATGCATTGGTATAATCTAAGGCAAGTTTGTGCTTATCCTCTCACAACTAATTGAGCGTGAGCCATCAATCATTGGCCGCGAAGGCACAGTTCTTTCCATATGCTCTCACAAAAGCGTAAGAGTTGAGGTCCTGCCTGATGAATTCTTTCCACCAAACCTTGTTATAATTATCCTCCGTGGTCCTGGCTTGGAAAACGGAGACAACCTTGGGAGGACTCGACATCACTTGAGTGTATCAGAGCTGGTCAGTTAAGCTGTGAGCGTTCGTTCCATTGAATCACCCCACAGCCATGCCATCTGGCACTGAAATAGGAAGTGCTTTATTACCATCCCACAATACCCTTCTTCTTCACTTTCTATGCAAGGGCTGCCAGCATCAGAGACTGGCAAAAAAGAGGCATTCCTAGAATTCCTGGTCCAAGGATGATGTCATTACCACCCTGCTCATTCTGGTCCACAGATCGTTCATTAGCTGAAACTGGAGGAAGCATGGATGTGGCTATGGAAAGACTTAGAGTCTGAAGCCTGGTCATCATTCCCTCACCTCGTGCACGGCTTACAATATGTGTCTCTCTTAAAGTTTCATGTAATATTTCCTTATATTTCCTCGTAATATTGGCGTCTTAAAAGCTGTTTTAAGACGCCAATAGTAGTAATTTAACAGCCAGTGTCTGTTAAATTCCTACTAAAACACCTCATTCTGCTTTATGAGCTACTGATTACTGATCACCTGAATCTGAATCTTATTTAATGAGGAAATGTATAAAAACACTGCTGTAAAAAACACTCTCCTCTCACAGTGGATTCTGTAAGCACTGCATCGTTTTGTCATCTCCTTTAAAATGATGCCGTAAAGAGCAATATATTTTTTATTTAGAAATTAGGAGAAATATTATCAGCAGTTCTTAAAAGATGTTCAGGCAAAGCTGTTCAGTTCAGTATTTGCACCTATAAAAGGTAAAATCTGAGTAAAACTGCCGTGGTCTCATTTTTTTCCAGAGCTGTATGTTTTATAGTATTTAACAGCATTCAGAATGGAATTTTGAGTATGGCTTTGAAATTTCCAGATCATTTTAGGACATTTTAAGGACGTTTTAGGCTAGTCTTCAGATTTGCGAGGGCTTCTCTGATGTCTGGAGCTGCCAATCATTTCAGGGCCCTGGTAGACATTTAGTGGTTGCAGGCCTCTGTTGTCAATTGTCAATGTCGCTAGTGTCACTCACGTTGTGTCCTTGGGTTCCTGAGGCACCAGGATTTCTTCTGGACGTTCTTTTGATGTGAGCGTAACCGCCGTATGTGAAGCGTACGAAATTTTCACATCCTCTCAGGAGATCAGAACCAGATTCCTCTAATGCTGAATATCCTAAAGCATTTTACTGGGGTTGCAGTGAGGTTTTGTTTGCTTTTTAGCAAGCTCTTTTCCTTCTTGCAGTGCACCTGGCTTCCCTTAGACAAAGCTTAATATTAAGACCTTGCTGCATTTCCGTCAATGTGGCCACATCTGTTTTTGTTTTGCGTGAAGGAGAATCTGGAGAGCACCATGCCTCTGTGTGTGTGTGTGCGTGTGCACGTCTGTTTGTCTGTCCGTCTGGCGGCGCTGTGGGAGGGGATACATCTGGTCGGCTATGGAGGTCTTTCCCCAAGGAACATCCCAGTCTCAGATGCGAGAGAGCAAACACAGGTTTTATTCTTACTGCCATCGAGATATGAAAAGCCAGTGACCCCCTAGACCCCACAGCACCTTTCAGCACCATGTGCGATCAATTTCCCCCACAAGAGTTTTTCTGTGCTTTTTATCACTCTTTCGCTTTTTTGGAGCGCTCAGCAACGTGGGCGAGAAGCCTCAGAGAGCCAAACCTGATTACTGTATGTTATTGATGAAAACAGGACTAGGGTAGGCTTACATTCCCCTCTCCACAGTTTCACTGGATGTTGGTCTCTGTGGGTATTCGGGGATGTAGCTGTCACATTGCTGACAGTGTGAGTGACATTTGAAAGGGGAGCCAAGAGTCACGTCATCTCATGAGGAAAAGCCAAGAGCATGTCTGACAGAGGTCCTCTACTGCCTGTTTACTTTACACAGCACGATTTATTTATGTCACAACGTTTATGACAGATAGAGGACTGTCCTTGTGTGGGTCAGGTGTGGTTTAGTCTGCTAGCTTCTGTCCACTCATGGCATTAACGTTCACACGGACAGTGCTCTGCAGTGACACATATTCATCTTCAAGACGTTTGAAAGAAAGGTGAAAAGGGCAGGTGGCCAAGAAATATGTGCCGTCATCGGTCATTCACAGATGACAGCGCATAGATGCTTGAAAATATTTAAAAAGGTGAAAAACATTGAAAGTTGGGTAGAGCACAAGTACCATTAGAAGTGACTGTAGCCACACTGATTACATCCCATATACCTGTGTATCAGGGCAAATACATCCATAAACATTCTGATCAAAAACAGGAGACAGGAGACATCAAAATGCATGAGGGGAACAAGTTTAGATACTACCGTTTATTTCAGTAACAGATCAAAACTCAGAACTCAGAAACTCAGATTTCAAAACAACAGACACACATACACTACTACATAAATCCAGCCACCATCCTAAACACACATTTCAGGGAATCATTAAGTCTCAGCTGAGACGCTTTTGCCGCATCTGTGGTGCAGATTGCTCAGTTTTTTTGCCACTTTCATTGCACATATTCAGTTTTGACATTAGATACTGTATATAAATAAAACACAATATATATATGTATATTTATATATATATATAAAATGCAGGTACCATAGGACTGGCTCCCATGAGCCTTTGGGGGCTGGGTGAATGGGCCAGTTTATGTGTTTTTGTGAGTGTTAGAGTGGGTAGTAGTAATAGAATGTAGTCATAGTAGCTGTTTTTGTGTAAACTGTGTGTTATTGTGTGTATTTGAGCCCTTCTCGACAGTCACCCTCCTCCAGAGTGTTAGCTGCTGGGGTAGGGTGGCGAGACGAGCATTATTGGTTGGAGTTGGGAGCAGTGCTGGGGTTTGCTGGTTGGGGGCGCAGTACTGTCTGTTGCAAAGTCTCTTTAAAGCTGTACAACCTGAAATGAAAGAATATTTGTTGGAAGAAAAGTGTCTTCGCAGTCTCTCTCTCAGGCTAAATATGCCCCGACACATGCTCCCAAAAAATCTTCCTAATCATTAGTTTACTTCTCAGAAAAAAATTGTGTGAGACTAAAATCGTGACTGCTGATCCGCGTTTAAGTGGGGGATTACTCTATACATATATGCTCAAGTTACAACAGTCTCGACATCCAACGTTTTGAGTTTATGATGCTCACTCCCGCTCGGCTTACACCATTAGCCTTGTATTTACGGACTGCATGGGTGAACTAGTTTGGTTGCGCGCCAGAAGAATACGCAGTGATGTGGCGTATTCCTTTTTTTCTTTTCTTTTCTTATTTTACAACTGTGTTAAGATCAGTAAGTGACTTACGCTAGGGTGTATGATCAAAAAGGTATACGAATAAAATTCGTAAAAAGGCATAAGAACAGCATTTGTGTGAAATTGCAAAGACTTTATGCTCCATTATTATTATTATTTGCTTTTTGCAGCTGTGGTTGGATTTTGAATGATGTCTGAAAGCTTTATTTATTTTTGTTCTGGGTTTAAGTGCTAGTGACAGCAAAAAACAACTGTCACCTCTGAGTTTTTGGAGCAGATAAGTTGATGAAAAATGCCCTCTCTCTCACGGCAGGTTGACATTGTCACTGTAGACAAACAGGCAAATCTTCTTCTGTTATTAACACTGACAGCCCTCGGCTTTGTAGCAGCGTTTAAAAAGCTTCAGGAATGCTTTCTGAATAATGCATGAGAATAAAGAGTGATTGAACAGTCAGCGCGACCAAGGCCTCTAGGTCAGGCCGCTGATTATGGCATAAAGGAAAAGTTCATGTTTGATTTGTCTGGAATGTCCTACAGCGCAGGAAGCCATAGTGTGCCGATTGATTTTAAAATACCACTCACAGGCCATTTGCAGCCTAAAGTGGTGCTTTGGGGTATAAAATTGTTTGGACACTCCTGGTCAAATGACTAGTTTTGTTGATTGAAGTAAAAAGAATTACATTGTACATTTTAATGCAGTTCCATTGGTCTTCAAGCAGAAGTCTGGATTTCATCTCATTCACTCTTTCATTGGCTTGGTACCGTATCAGTATTGCATTTTTAAAAGATATGCTGTTTCAAAGCTCCTGGAAACATATTGATTACCTTGTATGTATTATTTGTAGTTTTCGTTTACGAACAGCTTCTAGGCTGGGTGAATCCGAGTGAAGAAAACTTGAAAAGCCATATCAGAGGCTTTGAATAAATACATGTTCATGAGGAGTAGGGCTCATGAACGTGGCTTATCTCTCATTACCTCCCTGCCTCGTTCCCTCCCTCTCTCCCTCCAGCAACTGGCTTCGCTTCTACTGCTGAAGCTTAAACTTTGCCAGCTCAGCTTGTTAAATTTATAAGGGTGCTCTTGCACGCTTATAAAGTGTTCCAGCCGCTTCTGACACTTTAGAGCATGACTTCTGCCTTTATTCCTCCCTGCCACGTGGAAAGAAAGGTCTGCGTAAACTGCCTCCTGCAGCATCTTTCGGCTCCCTCACCACGGTGTGAGTGCTGTTCCTCCTTAATTGTTGATTCTAGTAGGCCACGAAAAAAAAAACACCTTCAGCCTTCAAAGAGAAGGCTGTTAATCTGGGGTTTTATGTGCGGGAAGCCAATCGACCCCCTTTTCCAAAGGTAAATAAAAGCAGGGCGAACAAAATTAAATCCAGTCACGCGGAACACCCCCATCCCCCTTCCCTTTTTTGATTCTCAGTGCTGACCCATATTTTGCAGCCTTTTGTAAATTGCATCATACAAGCAGTTCACTGTCTGCTCCTTTTGGTCTGGAAGGAATTCATATCCATAGAAAACGAAAGGCGTAACTTTCTTACCCAAAAAATGTGGCAGAAACCGAGCAAAATAGTGCTTTAGTGTGGCCAAAGCTTCTGCTGTACCTAAACATAATAGGTCCTTGATAAAAGCCAGTGCATGCTGTTGCCATTGCTTGTGCTCTTTTGGAACGTGGCAGGCCTGTGGATTTCTTGCGAGAAAGTTGCAAGAAAGTCTGCCCGCCTCTCTTTGTAATGTCACAGGAGGGGGGGGATTCGTTTGGATTTACGCCCCACAGAGAGGCAAAAATAGAAGATTAACTGGTTGGCGGTGAACGCGCACACATTCAAGACTTTGCGTTTGTAACTACGTCCAGTTCTTCATGAACGGACGCATTCTGTGTAGCAGAGGCGAAAAACCATTAGGGCTTGTGTGCCGGAGCGCGTCGCTTTGACGTAGTGATGAAACCTAACTCCTCTGGAGGCGTCCGGCTTGGGCACGGTACATTTCCACTGGCGACCGTTTGGCCCGTGCCAGTCACCATTGGTGGTCTTCTTTTTTTTTAGCAGCGATACTGGTCGGACGGGCAGCTTTGCCACGTGTGTGCTATCTTTGCTTCACCTTCCCCAGTAGAGAAACCCCCAAGGGAATGAGGTGCAGAGCCACATTGAGTCAGGCTGACCAAGCTGGAACACACACACACACACACACACACACACACACACACTTCCATGCACTTTTAGTGGAGTCTGAGGGGAAGCCCTGTGTTTTTTGAAGTAGAATGATGTTTACCCTTCTGGGAACTGGGCAGCACAAGAATGCGTATGTCATGACGGGACACGAGGGCCGAAGAATGTGCCTCACAATCCCCGCTCTGTAGGTCTGAGCCAAAACCGGAGCAAGAGCCGCTCTCTGTATTTACCTTAGCGTCCATGCCAAGGACGGACAGAGGTGCAAAGGCTAACCAACCAATGAACAAGTGGAGCAGAAGTGCATTGATGCAGTGTAATGCACTGATTTGAAGGCTACGATTCAGCTGCAATGATTTTGAGATGCTAAAATCATAACAGTGGGCGGTTCACAATAATGCTTTGTGGATCCTACCTTGACAGCAGTGTGCCTCAATATTTACAGTTGTATGAAGAAGTGGTTAGGGAGTTGTCCCTGCCACCAGAAGGTTGTGGGTTTGAATCCCAGCAGTGCTAGTGGCACCACTGAGGTATCATCCCCATGCACTGCTCCCAGGGTGGCTTGCTGAATTAAACGCAGAGAAAGAATTTCACACTGTTCACACTGTGTGCTGTGTTCATGTGTTCAAGCCACTTTGCTTTAAATGGAATAAACTTAAATACAGGGGATCCTCGGGTTACGACACAGCTCCATTCAAAATTTTGGTCCAAACACACTCTAGGGACATTTACTCATTCTAACGCAGCTATAAAATCATATTCTAGAACATAAAAACACAAGTTTCAGAAATAGGAAAAGGACAACTCCCTCACCCACACGCCGTGTTAGTGCGTATTCTTCCAACTAGGGATGCACCGATTGCAATTTTCTTGGCCGATTCTGATTACCGATTTTTTTGTAAGTGCGATCGGCCGATATCGATTTTTCTGATACCAATTTTTTCCCCAGATAACAGAAAATTAGAGCTGCTGGGTTTCAACTTTTTTAATGTAATGCGGTAGTTACTTTCCCTGTTTACTGGTTACTTTTATAATAGTGACATACGATAGTGGCAACCCTATAGCAAATACAAACAAAATTCAAATTTTCATAAAATTTCTTTACAAATTTAAATAAATGAAATGTAATACATAAACAAATAAATAACCCCCCCCCAAAAAAGATTTTCTTGAAATTGGGAATACGTGTGAGTGATCAGCCGATCACCGATCAGGCCGATCAGGCCAAAAATCGTCCGTTTCCGATCACTGGCGGATCAATCTGTGCATGCCTACTACCAACCAAACTAGTTCACCCATATTGTTTGTATGACACTAGTGGCGGAAACTGAAACACTTGTGTCTCACTTTGTTTAAGTTTTATGGGATCAAGCATCGTAAACTCAAAACGTCATGTGTCGAGACTGTCGTATCCCAACACCCTGTATAGCGTCTACCAATTTAAGTGCATGACTTATATTTAAATGCCAAGTTTAACATATTAGAAAAATATGTTTTCTAATATAAAAAGTGCCATGACTTTTGCATTAAAATGTGCAGAGATGTGTGCACATGTGCATATGAACAGTTTTTGTTAAACTGTTAACCCTCACATTTTTTTTCCTGAGTGAGGCATTAATACATCAAAACAATACATAAAGAACTGTTATAATAAAGTAGCACCAATTATACTATAACAGACAAAGAATTATCATGCTTTTATCAAATGTAAAATTGAATTCAGAATATGAATAATTTCATTGCAAAAAAAATAAAAATAAATATTAGTCACATTTGAGATAATCAAAGCAATTGTTGCATTGTCAGAAATTAGAAATGAACCATGAATTGTAATGAGTTTGTTTATGTCCTTTTTGTCCTCCATCCTTTGCATTAGTGAAAGAAAAATGCGGTCTGAGCTTGACTGTGCTTGATACGGTCACTGTGGACAAACACACAAATCTGCTTTCATTATGAAAAGTGACAGCCCTTAAAGGCTTCAAAAGCTTCAAAAGGCTTTAGAAAGCTTTTTAAAAGTTCTGCATAAAGAGTGACTAAACAGTCAGTGTGACCCGAATCTCTGAGTCAGGCCACGGAGGAAAGAAAATTCATGTTTGATATGTAACAAAGATGGCACTTCCACGCTGATGTGTATCGGTACTGGGTCTGTTTACTGCTCTCAATATCAGGGAGGAAAAACAGAATGCATCCAAACCAACCCTGTAATAAACCAAACCAATCCTGTAATAAGTGGCCTAAAAGGATTGTGTCACCTAACTCTATGTGCCTTTGGAGTTGTGGAATGTGTCTACTTTTATATGCAGTAACATCTTAAATGAAGTGTTTTGTGTATTTTAACAAATAGCTTTGTTTTGAAGTTGGTTAGTTCTTGAAGAGTAAATAAAGACTACCAACACTCAAGGGATTAGTTTTGGGACTGGAAAAGTAATTGTGTCAGCTCTAGAAGAAGGTTGCCATAATACAGATGTTAATTTAATCACCATTAATGGGTGGTTTTGCTGTTTCTTGTGAATATGCCTGTTGGTTTTAATGTGGTATGGTATTTAGTAATAAGTGTAAGGTGTCCGTTTGTACCTTGCTTTAGGGTACCTCAGTGGTGTCACTAGAAGTTCTGGGATTCGAACCCACAACCTTCTGATTGCAGAGCCCTAACCACTAGGCCACCAGCTGCCCTGATATATGTTGAGAGCTACATTCAAAAATGTATGTTCTCTAGTCATATTTTAACCCTCCTATTCTCCTTGGGGTCAATTTGACCCCTTTCAATGTTTATCACTCAAAAATGAATAGTTGCCTTT
>JBBPDE010000040.1:8984394-8996316 GCA_037974605.1 Nannopetersius ansorgii | reverse complement strand
GATACGTGGGCTTCTAAGACTGAGATTTGAGATTTGTGCACAAGCTTCGAAGCGTGTATCGAGTATAAGGGGGCGTGGCAGACGAAGCCTCGCTTTCTGTGTAAATGGGAGTGAATCCCGCCGGCACTTTATACAGAATTTATACATTTATACCCCCATTTATACAGAAAGCAAAACTTGGGATGAAGAATGAATATTGAATGAATTTTGTTTGAGATAAGGGAAGTTTTGTTTGAACATTTTGGCACAAATCTGATTCCATAGAAGATTTCTGTGAGGAGTCTTAATTCAAACTAGAAAACCAGATCAGGTCTTCATAAACATTATATTTATATTATATTTAATGTTTTATTTAGTATTTGTGCATAAGAATGTACAGAAAAGTGCTGATGTATACTTATTATGACAAAAAAAGCATTATTTTACTTTTGCATATGGCTGTACAATCCTCACACTATGCTATCTAGTCTTTTTGGGTCACTCTTTAACTCATTTTCCATCACATGTTGCAGGTGAATGAAATATACCATGATGAGTCTCTGGGTGTGCACATCAACGTGGTGCTTGTAAGGATGATCATGCTCGGCTATGCGAAGGTAAGACCCTGAAATGAGCTAATTTTTCATGCCGACGTCAGTTTAAGGCGAACTTCAAACCCTTTAACTTTCCTTCATTCTGTTTCCTCTCCAGAGGAATTATTTTTTCCTCTCCAAAATAAATCCAGAGGCAAAATCAAATAAATAAATAAGTGTTCAAATAAAATGTACAAAACAAAAGGGCAGCAGAGCGGCCTCGACATCATTGTTTTATGGAAAGCCAAACACAATCCTCAAAGGATGATTCATCCGGGCCTAATTTGTAACCATTCTGTTGTGAGGTCAGGTCATGCAGACTAATGTTTGTGTTTGAATGATGCGGTGTAAACAGAGACCCAGAAGCACAGCCTATTCTTTTCTGCCCTCAGTCCATTAGCCTCATTGAGAGGGGCAACCCGTCACGCAGTTTGGAGAACGTGTGCCGCTGGGCCTTCGTGCAGCAGAAGGAAGATCCTGACCACTCAGAGCACCACGACCACGCCATCTTCCTCACCCGCCAGGGCTTCGGCCCCACCGGCATGCAGGGTAAATCTTCCTCATCTCAATAGCGCGGGCCCTGGAGGTCCATTATTGTAACAAAACAATAAAGGCAGGCGAAATCACAATACATCATCATCTTCGTGATAAATTACATCACTACATGCCTCTTTTGAAATGTATCATGGGAGTAATCAGGCCAGTTAGAACACAGCTGCATGTGTAATATATGCTGAGCCTGTGTAATAACTGCATAACCTGAAAATACCTCAATCACATCAGATATGATGGCAGTTTCATAGTAGTTTTCAGTTCATTCACATCATATGAAATTTCATAAGTAACATGAGATATATTTTTATTATTAGAGTTCTATTCTATTCTATTAGTCAAGCATGTTTTAAAAAATCACTTGTTTTTCAGTCCTGACCCTTGTATTTTAATTGAGATGATGGGAAAGTAAGCAGTAACTTGTTAGAAGAACCTACCAGAGTAGGACAGTTCATATCACAAATGTACTGGGGACCAGACCTCTAATGTGACATTTTAAAATTAATTCTGTTCTTGATTGGAAGCCGATGTGGAAATGCCATGACATGTGAAATGCTGTCTTGCTGTGCCAAGAAGAAGACTAGTGACGGCACCTCTGGCTAATTGCAAAGAAGAGAATGAGGACTAAGTGTGTAGAAAGAATTACAATAATCAGAAAAAATGACCAGTAATTGGTGTTATCCCATGCGCTCCTAATTAGTGTAGTTCTTCAGTTCTTGTTATTATTAGAGCACCTTTTTTTGTTGCTGCTTCTACTCCTGGCACTTTTGTGATATTGGAACAGCTGTTGTCGCAGTGCCCCAGTCATTCTTTTCGCATTGTCTTTTTTTATCCATGCTTTTTTCATCTGAAATGAATAGCTGAACGTTCTCCTATTGTGATGTTATTCTCTCTGCCAGCAGTAGACTGATGGCTGATGGGATATCTGGTGAAGTTGTTGTTGTTGCTTCTGTTCTATTGTTGGGTTGTACTGCATTGTGAGGGGTCACTGTTGCATACCTGAGTTGACTATGTATTGTGTGAAGGGTGATGGTGGTGTGTGAGGTAAACACTGATTGGATGAGTAGAAGGACTTTGGGGTTGAAGTGAGACCCAAAATGTAGCATACAACTGCAATAATAATGTCTTCTTGTCACAAATACCATTTTGCTTATTTTATACATTCTCTATTAAAAATTATGTATATAATAAATAATGTATCCTTCCTCAGATCTTCGTTTTCATTTACATTTTGGTTTGATAAATGTAGCACTGCCCCCTAGTGTTAGTGTAAGCAGCAGAAATTTAGAATCACTTTCAGTTTTTTATTCAATCATTTCTGTAATTACTTTTATAGTGTACCATACACCAAAAGACAGTTTAAGATGTTTTAGAAGTGTTTTTGTGAGCATTACAAAAAAAATGAAATGATAAACAATGAATTGCTATTATGTATTGATTATTTTTCTCTTAATTCAATGAAATATAGTATGCATATAGTATTCTTTTGAGATTCAGCACCAATTATCACAAATCCTTCAGGCCAGAAAATGTTTTTTCTATATTATGCCTGATTAACTTTCCCGAGGGCCTCATAGACTTCTAGTAAAGCCACGACCCAAAATAACTGTATAAAAGGCCAATGTCCAATACTCATCGATATTTGCTTCACTAAAACAGCATGTATTTGAACATACATTGAAACTCTGCTCCACAAGATTTCTATATGCTGTGCTTTACCTGGCTTTCACAACCACATTAATACAGACTGTCCTGTCAATCAAATGCAGCTAATATTAAATCGTAATTTTTTTATTTGTACTTGGGTTTACATGGAGGCAAAATCTCATTTTAATTGTAACTGAGTATCACAACGGACAACAGAATGATAATATACGATAATAAAGCCTTACATAATAAAGACAGAGAGAATAACACAATTGGAATAATGGTAAAATAATAATAACTCATAAGACATGAATAAAAGATCATTTTAAATTTAATAAAAGAAATTTGAGGAAAAGAAAAACTACAACAACAATCTAAGAACATCAACTAAAAGATTTATAAGCAGAATGAAATCAGTTAATAAGTTAAAATCCTTATTAGGAATGAGCAAGTTGAACTCACTGGGCCACAGTTAAAAGCTTTTTTACTCAGTGGAATGTCGAGGGACCTGGAGGGTAATAATTCCACTTGAGCTAGTTTGGTCTATCACAGACAGCGAGCATGAAAGTAATAATGAAAGAAATATGTGGCATCATCTGACCCATGAGAGCCTCATAGATAAAAACTAGCCTTTCTTAAAGATAGAGAGTGTCATCCAAGTCTGTTGTAAAGAACACAATGATGTGCTGCATGAGTCTGTAATGACCAGCAGAGCAGAGCCAGACCCTTAAGATTGCTAGCTGTGTCAATTATGTACAGAACATCACTGTAAACAGAGACATTCAGGGAATCTGCCTCCACAATCATTTTCCTTTTATGTACAGCAAGCTCTATATCTGAAAAGAAGCTACATTTCTGCATCAGTTGAAGCTTGCTGATGTGATATTTAAACGTAGCCAGATGCTATTTCTGACACTAAATTGTTCATATAAATTGAAAATAAAATTGGACCTAAGACTGAGCCTTGTAGAACACCTTTGGTTATTGGATTTCAGTTATACAGCTCCAAGTAACCACTGTTTTCTATGACAACTCAAAGAAAATAGTGGCATGTTTCCTCCCTCTGTAATTAACAGTAAGCTTTTCATGCAATAAACAGTATAGTAGCTGCAATAGTACTATGCTGGTCAGTCAGAACAGGGGAAAGGATTTAAGAGTATTGGGATATAGAGTAGATATTTAGTTCTTTATGCATGCTAAAGTATTTCATTCATTATGCATGCTAAAAAGCACGCTAATAGCCATCATTTTGTTCACATTTATTCATCCTAATTTTTCCCCCAGCCTCCTTTGTGTTTGTTGTCCACTGGTCGCTGCCCAGCACTTGAGGGATTCATACCCTTTCAGCTGACCCTTGGTATTTGGCATGGTGATGTTAGGCTGTGCAAGCAGCTGAATCTGTGTGTAAGAATTGGTGCGCCTCAATAACTGTGTTCTGTTTTTGGTAGTACGCGTATCTGAAGGCAGTCACAATTGAACAAAGTCTTCTTTTTTTCTCGGATAGAATAAAGTTACTGAGCACTGATATAGCTGAAAATAGCACCAAACTACTGTAGAGTGGTTTGTTAATGTGATTTCACTAATATCTTTCATGGTTTGATTCTACATGATTGTGTGAAAAGGTGTAGAAATTTAGGTAAGCAAAGACCAGGGAACTTTATTTTTTTCAGAGAAGCTAACAAGGAAGAGCACAACTTCACTTGTTTAACCAGTTGGTCTAAATCTTCAGCAGCTGAGCCCTTGCTTTGTTGGAATGAAAACCTGCAGCTACACTTCTCCTTTGCAGACTTTGTGTGAAAGTTTGATCCCTGACTATGCCATTACCTTCTCTGGCAGTTGGACCTGTGTGGGAACTCACTCAGTTTGGGCATCTATTAGCTGAATTGACTGTCACTGTCCTCTTTCAAATGTGCTGGGGGGCTTAATGGCATTGCATCAGTGGCTCTTTGAACGTGACTCAGAGAAAGCAAAGAACAAGGTGGCATGGAGGCCGACTTCTCTTGAAAATGGTGGCGAAAGCACTCTTGCATGACATCAGAAAGGAGGGAAAAGGCTACTCTTGTCCTGAAGCAGAGACCCTCGCCTCGCAGTGTACCGTCATTGAGGCCGAAGAGGATTAAGTGCCCTTTTCATGCCTTTTTGATTTTGCAGAGCACACATGCAGAAGCGCTTTCACGGGCCTCGCCGATTTCTGCAGAACCTGCTGGTGATATTGTCGCTGTTCCGAAAACCTATTTTATCTTGCCGTACCACAGAACAGCTTTTCCAAGGCTAAAATGAAGCTGTACCCCCACAGAAAATGCCCACAAAGCATAAACAATTACAAAAATGATCCCTAAACGTTTAACATTCGATGCTGGAATTGATGGTACTGCAGCTGTGAAGCGCTCCACTGCACTTATAGGACTTACACAATCAAACTGGGGCGCGTATGCGGTGTAGCCACCTTCAATGATTTGCTTTATTACAGGGCCATCGGTCTGTGACAAATCATTGTTTCATCGTTGGGTGGTACATTGAACTTGTAATCCGACGAGCATGAAACGCTCACAGTGCGACATGACTCAATCTGAGTCATACCCATCACTGAGTCAACAAAGGCCGAAGCTTTTGATATTTATTTCTGCATCCCAGCAGCAAGGGGCCAATTTGAGCAATGTTCTCTTCTCGCCAGCCAAGAAAGTCTCATTATTTTTCCGCAAACAGATGTGAGATTTTGTAAATGTCAAATGGCTTTTCTTAAATGCTTTTTTGTGAGGACTGTGTTTTCAATATATCAAAAAAAAGGAGCCCAGGAGCAGGTGATAAAGATATTGTTTAGTTTGCAGACAGTGTCTGTGAATACAAAGCCGCTGTTCCCTTGAAACTGTTGTCCACCTCCTGAGACAGTTAAGAAACATACTTGGGGCTTAAGAGAGTGTCTCATGGATCAATTTAAATATCCCAGCGCCCAAACTGATAAATTGGCACTCCCATCCTGTGGGACTGTCTGCCACTTTCATTTAAAAACTGGCTGGAAATTGTGAAACATGTAACCACGGCCCTGATTCTTGGGAGTGTGTGATGAATTCCTCTTTATTCCCATCGACTGGGTTAACAAACAGTTCATTAGATCACACCATGTAAGAGAGTACATACTTTTGTAAAGGAATAGCTCAGAGAAAGCTCATAATTGTCCTTCCCTTACGAGGCTAATGTAGCTAATGAGCAACAGAAGCATAGAGCCAATTAGCACCAATTAGCATCAAGAAAACTGCATCACTGAATCATTGAATACTTCCCTCAAATAGCGTCTATTTTTAAGTAATCTCAAGTTAAATATCTCATATCCATTCATCCATTGGGGCAGCTGGTGGCAAGTTGTTAAGGAGTTGCCTCTGTGATCAGATGGCCGTGGGTTTGAATGCAAGTCTATTGCAGCTCTAATATTACTCATCATTCAAAAAAGTTAATGTGACTGAAAAAAAAAACAATAGGCAGATCTGAAATCAGCATTAAAAACTGGTTTAGAAAAGTCAAAATACAGAGAGACACCCTGGACAGGTCAGGGGTCCGTCACAAGGCAGTCACACACACAAACACTTTCAAACACACAAAGACTTTCACGCACACACTCACAAACAGGGGCAGTTTAACATTTGTAGTTCACTTGATGTCTTTGGACTGTGGGAGGAAATCAGAGTACCCGGCAGAAACCCACAAAAACACTGAGAGAACATGACCCCCCCTCAACACACACACAAAGGACCCTTGGCAGTCCTGACCATTTATCGAAACCAGGCCTTTCTTATATCACGGATCCAACATCTTAAATAATGTGTACAGAAAAGAGTCATCGCTAACAAACAGTAGTGCAATGGCTACACATTGAAGTATACATATTTTTAAAATGAAATTAATGTGGCATAATTTTGGGGCAGCTGGTGGCCCAATGGTTAGGGAGTTGCCCCTGCAAACAGAAGGTTGTGGGTTCGAATCCCAGGACTGCTAGTGACACTACTGAGGTACCCTTGAATAAGGTCCCACAGACACTGCTCCCCTATTGGTGGCAGCCCCCTGTTTCCCCATGTGATCGTTCACACTGTGTTTTGTGCTGTGGTGTGTTCACACACTTTACTTTGTAATTTGGATGTTTTTGATGTGTAAAATTCAGCAAATGAACAGCCAATGTGCAGAACAACAGAACATTGTATTTGACCAGGGGTGCCCAATGTTTGACTGATGAATGTATTTTAAATTACAACTCAGCACAGTGTGAGTGAAGTGTGTGTGATTTAGGGATACCAATTGCATGACCGATAGAGGGGTTGGCTGCAAGCTTGCATTACCTGTTAGTCACATTAGCCTTTCAGCTCCAGTTCCAAGCAAACTTGAGGTGACAAATAGATCTTGGCAATATGTAAGGAATACATGTATACAGGGGGACCTTGAGTTACGACACAGTGTTCCTTCGACAGTAATGTTATCCCGAATTTTGATGTTAGTTGAAACACACCCTAGCCTCAATCACTTACTGGTCCTAACACAGTAATCTAGAACATAAAAACACAACTAAGCCACAGAAAATGGAAAACACTCTCACTTATACGCCACATTACTATTTATTCTCCCACTGCAACTAAACTGGTTCGCCCACGTTGTCTGTAAGTACGACGCTTACAGTGTAAGCTTCGTGGGAGTGGGAGTGATCTTGAAATGTTGAATGTTGGGACTGTTTTAACCTGATGACCCCCTGTCCTTTGCCAAACTATTCCTGTAATTTCTCACACTGAACAGTAATACTAACCTAAGCCTTCTTATGCAGCTTTTTAAGCAGTAGGTTCCCAACGGCCACTCCAGTCTAGGAATAGCTTCTTCATTTCTAGAAATGCCAAAAGAGGGGGGCGGGGGAGTCTCGGACCAGGACTGTCTGTTTGTATATTCCCGGAAAAAGCATTTGTGAGATGCTTTCCTTTAAAAGTGTAGAGATAAGTGATGAAGCCTGAAGCCCACTCTCATTCTGTGAGTGATAATCTGACAGGGGCATGTGGTGTATGAGGTGTTAGTCAAGGACTTTAAAATGAAAATAAAACCAGTAACAAGTAAATAAACTGTATTACTGTCATTTGTTGTAACGCTCCCATTTGGAATAAGTATAGTAATTTAAGCTCCACTTTCACAGTCACGCAGCATTAGTAAGGGGATGTGTCTTATCACGTTCATTAAATTAATTTTGTAATTTAATCATATTAACTGAATGGGAGCAGCAGATTGGGTTGACTGATTGATGTGATCGTGTTTTAGAGAGGTTTCATAGAATAAAAATTCTTTATTCATATAATGCATTTGCAACTGTCTGCTAATGCGTCTTGATACACTATATGGACATAAGTATTGGGACGCCTCAGAATTACACCAACAGGGACTTTAACGACATTGCATTCAAACACATGGACTTTAATTTGGAGTTGGTCCCCCTTTGCAGCAATAACAGCTTCCACTGTTCTTGAAAGACTTTCCACAAGAGTTTCTGCGGGAGTTTGTGCACATTAAGACTGTAGAGCATTTATGAGCTCAGACACTGATGTTGGATGAGAAGGTCTGGATCACAATCTCCGTTCCAGTTCACCCCAAAGGTGTTGGATGGGGTGTCAAGTTTTTCCACACCAAACTCATCCAACCATGTCTTTATGGAGCTAATTGGAAGCATTGTCTCAAATGTCTTGGCATACTAAAGTATGAAGATTACTACCCTTCACTGGAATTAAGGGGGCGAGTGCAAACCCTAAAAACGTGTGTCCCAATACATTTGTCTGTCTGTATAAAACATGACAGCAGTAATTTAGTGATCTGAAGCTGTAACTGTTACCTTTTGTCACTATAACTAATCCATAGCCTCCAATTTACCTTTTATCACTCTCTTCTCTTTCCTGATTCCAGGATATGCACCCGTCACTGGGATGTGCCATTCTGTCCGCAGCTGCACCCTCAATCACGAAGATGGCTTCTCCTCTGCTTTTGTTGTGGCCCATGAGACCGGACATGTGTAGGTGTCTCAGAACACATACTTTTCTTTTTCTTTTCCAAGTTTAACCAAATTGAAGGTGAAGTCTTGAAAAAAAGAGTCTTTAACTCAATTAAAGGCAAAAGCTAGATTACTTTGCATTCTATACAGTCAATAGAAAGGAAAGCACAACACAGCCTCCTTTGATTTCATCCTTTGGTTTTGATGTCACCCATTCGGCCAACAGAAGTTTTTTTCATGTTTTTACATTGAAGTGACATGGAATTTAATTACTGCAGACAATCTGTAATATTTTTGTGATTGAACTTAATTTTTTCTAATTTTCTTAAGGATCATTGCCTTTTCTGGATTGCTTTTTTATCGTTTTTTTCTTTTATACATTAAGGCAAATATCTTATCACAACTTTTACGTATGGTTTTGAGCTTAAAAGCCACACTTAATGTAAAATGGAAAAGAAAGGAACATTGGTGAAATTCTTTACGTCAATACATCACGAGATTTTCAGCCAGTGTGAATTGTAGCTGGTGTTTTTAAATGATATAAAATGATATAAAAAATTCAATAGTTAATTGCACTAATTAGTATCAGTTCCATAAACTGATATTACTATAGCTTGCTATTGGAAGCTGGACATGTTTTCAGATCTTTAGGTGAGTAGATGTTTTGGAACTATCAAGTTTTTGTCTGGAAACCGTTTTTTGTTGTAAATGTTGCATTTTGCTTTGTTTTCCTTTCTATAATTTTTCATATCTTTACTAAGCAGTCACAGTACAATACTTGACACTCCATGTGAACTCATGTGTGGGCCAATTTCTCATCATTGAATCTGATGCTTTGGAGTTAACTCTCAGTTCTGTAAAATGGAGAAATTGATTCTTTTTAGATTGGACAGCTTTATTATTCTCTTTGAATTTTCTCTGTGGACAGAAGAAGATTCAGTTTCTGAGTGGAAATAAATTGCTGACAGCAAACAGCCACCTGCTTCCACTTCTTCCCCTGGGCCTGTATTAGCTCAGCTAAAAACGTTTTTTTTCATACTCAATCGAGAAAAAAGTACCACTGTTTTGTTTTCTGCCCACCAAACACTCTGAGGGCCAAACAGTAATCCATTCTGTTCCATTTTAATCCCCTGGTCTTTTCTGTCAGGCGGAACCGATAATTAGGCCCATTCATTCTATTACCACATCGAAGCGCTGCATGAGAGCCTTGTGTATTTTTTCAAAGTGAAATTGAAAGCGTTTAGATATTGTCGCCCTCTTCTTACTGACATGGCTTTAATATATTACTCAAGATAATGTTAATTATTACTGTTCGCATCCTTTTATTAAGGATATTTAATTAAAAAGAACAGAAGAACAGTAGAAGATTAACAGAGCCGGCTGACTAAGTGCACACTCGCTGTCTTCTTTGCAGGCTGGGTATGGAACATGATGGACAGGGCAATCGCTGCGGTGATGAGACGGCTATGGGGAGTGTCATGGCCCCTCTGGTGCAGGCAGCCTTCCACCGCTATCACTGGTCCATGTGCAGTGGACAAGAACTGAAGAGATACATTCAGTGAGTCAAAAACTCTCTTATTTTTCTTCTAACCCCTTAAACCCCCTTGTATGTCCACATCTCAAGGCTTATCTTTATTTAGAGTTCAGTCTAAGGCCTGAAGCCTGAAAATGAACCCACTTGTGAGTCTGGATGGATGATAAAATAACCGGGCTGGTATCACTTGTCAGTTCATCACTAATTATAGAAAACTGCCATAAATTTGAAAATTCAAGAAATGAAATTTATTGTTTTTTTAATTTTTTTTAATTTTTGCTTTTTGTAAGCATGAGCACTCTGCACACCCATCCATGAACAGCGCCATGGGGATAAATCAGAATGATGTATCTGTTTCAAGGAGCTCAGTGGATCACTCGTGAACACAAAGTCTGTAGCACACATCCATTTTGACCTCAGCTAATAGCCTTTTGATGTTCTACCTAAGATCTGCAGTATTCCTCAACAACTTTATCTTCAAAAGCCTTTTTTTTACCATTATTACCAGTATTTGCAAGACTGTATGCACGTTTTACTGCGAATAAATCTACTGAAAAGCTGTCAAAACTCACACTTCTGTGCCTAGCAACAGTTAGATCTTCTTTAATATTTATGGGTTCAGCGTTTTTACGTATACGTGGCCGCATGCATGTGCAGAGTATCTTCATTTGGACCATTCTAATCACCTTCATTGTTTTCTGCAGAGAAGGCAATAGACCTATTTTAGATGTATTCAAATAAAAAATACAGGTAAGGGCAGTCCAATATAAGAGAATGTTAAGGAGGGAATGGTTGGGAAATGCTATTTATACACGCAAGCCTTGGAGAAGTGTGACAGGAGGGCTCCAGTAGAGCCAGAGCATGATGCAGCAGTCAAGAGTGGAAGAATTTATAGAGACAGGTTAAGGGCTCTTCATGAATTAAATATTAAACCCTCAATCTCCAGAAGCATTAAGCATTATTCAATTATAATCTCAATCAATTAGTAACTACTAGCGATGTGCTGGTGTCTTGTTGACCTGCAGGTCTGCGGGTTAAGCCCTGGATCCTGCAGGTTGACCCAATGGTCAGGCGAGGTCAGGTCAGCTTATTAGAAAATACCAGAGGTCAGTAAGTAATAAAGCAGGGTTCCAGTTAACTTCTAAAAGCTTACAGAAACACTGTGGGTGGGTTGAGTTCAGGTCATTGGTTAACGAATGTTTTGACTGTGGGTCATTAAAGACCTGCACACTGTTAGCAACTACAAGGAACTAAAGAATTCAGTGAGGATTTCACGTTCGGGTTCTGTTTTTTCAGACCCGTTCTATATTTCTGGTTTGTTTTTGTCCTTATTTCTGATTTTGTACGTGAAATACTCAGTCTTTTTGCGGATGCACTCACTTGCCAGTGAACAACAATCACCTTTTTGGGACCGGATCTCAGCTCTGTTTGGTGTCATATAAGGCTCAGCTGAATTTCTTATTTGTAACTGAACTCCACACTACATGTCCTTGCTTTGACCTTTGCCCAGAGAACCATGAGGATGGTTAGAGGACTATACAGTGGAGGAAATAATTATTTGACCCCTCGCTGATTTTGTAAATTTGTCCAATGACAAAGAAATGAAAAGTCTC
>JBBPDE010000040.1:8929228-8945703 GCA_037974605.1 Nannopetersius ansorgii | reverse complement strand
TTTGCTGCATGGATCCCCACGTCTCTGCCTGGTCCGTGCACAGAGGGAGCTCAGGGTGTGGGCCATCCGGCCTGCACTCTGACAATAGCTATGACATTTTCTCACACATCCATACTAATAACAGTCTCTAATAAACCATTAGAAGTGAGATGTTTGGTGTAAATTAATATAAATGAATATGAATCAATTTATTCTTTCCAAAATGTACATACAAACACACATTTCGGTTAGCAATTGCAAGAGATGTATAATAATACCAGGCAACAAAAATGAGTTTTATTAAATTTTGTAGTGTTTCTCATACAATCTCGGCATGCTGATTTCGGTGGTAACGTTTATTTTCATGTAGCTTCAAGGGTTTAGCTAGAAACGTTTTTTAGAATGTCACCCATGCTGCTTTATCTGCACTTTCATCTTTTGTTGACCAAATCTTGGTGCTGTAAGTGAAGAACATGGAGAGAGATTTCACCAAGACATCCAGGTGATTGAGAAATGGTACCAAGGATGATGGGATGAAGCCATGATGGGTGACTATATCTGGAGTTTGGTTCATACTCATGGCTCAGCTCGCAAAAGACAAAAACAAGCTTTTACAGCTTTGAGGGTTATTTGCATCGTTACTTTATTTGTGCAAGCAAAACAAACATTGCTCCCAGCGGTGTTTATATTTTGATAACTCCACGCATGCTGGTTAAAGCAAATTGCTCATATACGCTAAATATACACCTCTATAACCATTGAAGGTAAGAACAAACTAATGCAAAACTTCAGTAAGACACACCAAAAATTGCAATGAAACAGACCTTTCATAAAAATTTGTTACCCAGTGTAATGTTGCAACTTTGATGAAATTGCAGGTACAGTCTGGTTTCGGTGTACAGTCTCGTTTTTGCCATGTTTCCTGACGTAAATACAACTGGATTTGGAGAAAGGTTGGAAGCTGAGACTTGAACCTTCTGGGACAGAATGTAAATTCCAGGGGCAGCTGGTGGTCTAGTGGTTAAGGCATCCGCCCTGCGACCAGAAAGTCCAGGTTTGATCCCCAAGGCCGCTAGGCACCGCTGAGGTATCCTGAGCAAGGTACCGTCCCCGGGCACTGCTCCCCGGCACCATGTTCCTGGCTGCCCCCTGCTTCACTTGGTGAATGGGTTAAATGCAGAGGAAGAATTTCGAGCTGTTCACACTGTGGCCTGTGGTGTGTTCACGTATGACAAATGGTCACTTTCACTCACTTCACTCACTTAAATCAAAAGCAAATGCATGATTCGAATTATGGGGGGTACTGGGAAGTCCTGTATCCTCCAATCAACTCCCAGACCACTCCCCCAAAGAGACAAAAATGGCGGGGTGGGGTTAAGAGTGTTATTTAGGCTACCCCCACCCCCCCCAATTATGTAGGGGTAATTCACAATCTGTGATTTATTTCATAACTGTGATGTAATTAAGTATGCAATTCAGTAATTACGTCATAACAGCACTGGAAAATCAGAAATAATATAAGAATTCCAGACTTTTAAGGGTTGGAAAGATCTAACAACTACTATGTGCATAGTGGCAGTACACCATAGGATGACAGAACATCTGCCATTGTAACTGTAAGGCAAGTGTAAAAATCTTGGCAGAGGTGAAGGCAAAGACTGTGTTTTTGTTTTTTTTTACAGAGTTTTACATAATAAGAAGAACTGCTGACGTCTATTCCGCTTCCAAGAACGCATGGATTGTTGAAGAATGCAGTGCTGAGCGCCACAAAGGCAAACGTAAAGCTTCTGAGCGGAAATAATGATGAAAAATACTGTCAGCGAAGAGAAGAAAGGACCATTTACAGTTTCCAATTAAGAAAGCAGAAGCATGTGTGTTACTCAACATCCCTTCTCACAGCAGCACACCACCGAAGGTTCACTCAGAGTGTGCATTTGCGAGTTTAATTACTAAGCTGCTGCAGGGAATCTCCCAACGTCCTCTATCCTCTCTGAAAGTTACAGAGCTGTTCAAAATGATCCAGCGGGCAAACATGTTTATGTTGATTACTGTCTCATGCATGGGTGACAAAAACTATTCACATTGTTACGACTCGAAATATACTCCAAGAACAAGTTTCCTTGAAGACTTTCAGCTCAGCAAGAACAGAACGATCGTTCCTGGCAATTCACCCAGGCTCTAAAACAGCAAAGTAGTTTATAATCAGAGCATGTTTGACTGCTGGTGTGATGATCTTACTGAAGAATATTCTGTTAGCTTTACCCTAAATGTAATAGAACACCTGCCTTCCAAAAATCATTGCTCCTGGACAAACTAACAGGTGACTGTTAATCTAGAAGATCTGGATACATTTATGGGCATTTTTCTGGCTAAGGTCAATCTTTTTTTCCTTTACCATCGACCCCACTCCATTCTCTTTTTCTTACCTCTGGTAATGATCCTGCTTTCTTAATCTATGAATATTGATTCTATGTGGATTGAGCTGATGAATAGTGAATACTTCTTTGAAAACCTAATTAAAGGAAAAACTCCACCGGTTGGCAACCACTGAGGTCTTATTTGGGGAAATATGAGATGAGTCTTTATGTTCTGGTTAGTCGTATTTTTTTGCCTTGTAACTCTGTAATTAGGCCTGCAGATCCTTATATGTTCTCCTGGGTTCTTTTGTGTCCTCCTAGATGAATCCCTGCTGCACTCTTAAAGGAGTTTTGATAGGCTGGTCAATTCTTCCAAGTTTTCCCCAAGTTTGAAGATAATGTCTCTCTCTTTGGTTTGCTGGAATCCCAGAGCCTAAGATATGAATTTATAACACTTTCCAGACTAATTTCATTCTCATTTCTTTGGGAATTTGGTGCGACCTGTATTTGTAGTTAACTGGAAAGTTTCTGTTTAAGTAATATTTAAATTAAACACGGCTGACAGTAATCAAGCCTGGGTGTGTCTACTTTTGACTGATCCCAGTTATCAAATAAATATTGTTTTTTTCTTCAAAAATGGAAATGTTTAAAAAATGAATTTTGCCTGTTGTATATTCATGTTGCCTGGCAAACATTTTTGGAAGGGCAAATATATATATTGTAAGAATACTGAACGTGCATAAAGAATTTTATTAGATAGTTACAATTTTTTTTTTTTTGCAGTGGATTTTCACAGCCAGTGTCATTTTGTGTTTTCTGCATGATGAGAAACTATATTTGCGCTTCAAATGTGGAAATGATCAAAATCATTTCAGATATGTTATTACAACAAGGTTTTAATTCTTGATATGAGCCTTTAGTGTATTCTGTACTCAGGGTTTTAATCACGTAAGTGTCATCACTGTATTGTGTTTGACTGAGTAGGAATTAATGTTATACCACTATGAGAAGCAAATCAAGGTTGGACTGTTCTCTGTAAATATTATGCTGTTCTGTTCTGAATGTATTTGTGTTCATTATACATCTGTGCAAGGATCATTCAGCATGAGAAACATGTAAATAGCAAAATAGCCTCCAGAACGTGGCAAAAACTCATACGTGGGTGAAATGACAGCAATGGGGAAAGTATTCCAAATAACAATCAGAAATAAATAATACAACTTTGCTTGCTGCATACACCTATCCTCCAGACAAGAGGAAATTACTTTTGTTTTAAGACCTTGAGCACTTATGATCTGAACTGAAGAAACTCTATTGTTTCAATTTTGTAGCTTCGTTCCATTTTCAAAGTAGAAGAAGAGAAAAACAGGCGGATATTGAAGCCCTTTATCATTGTTTTATTACCCTGAACATATGACATCTGCTTTACATCCACAAATGGAGTCAAGTCGCTCAATACCAAAACTGACAAAGTCATCAAAAGACAAACATAAAGCCTTGCCATTTTGACCCGTGCAATATCCTAAATGTCTTAAAGCCCATATGGCAAATCAATATCTCCATACATATGAATGTAGAAAAGAATGAGGGAAAAATGAACTTGTCAGTCTCTTTTCCGAGTGATAAGCCTTAAATGTTGCATCAGGATGTTCGCAAAACATTCTCCTATTGGTTTTCAACATTACTTTTTGGGCTGACTCATTTCACAGGCAGAAAATAGGCCAAAACCCACTCAAATTACTCATGAATAAAGGGACTGCGAGGGAACCAGACTGTTACCAGATCCCCCATGGTGTTGCTCTATTCATGGGAATGCACAGTTCGTGGATTCGAACTCAGAAAGACATACTTTTTTTTCTGTTTGGCATGCAGTTTTGACTTACCTGCCAGTGCTAACAGTAATGTGACAGCATTAGGCTTTAACAGATGACTGACAGTTAGATCGTTCGCTATATTCTCCCATTAGATACTGGACGCATGCCCGGAATGCAATAGGCCTGCTTACAGTACTGAGTGTAAACAATTCAAGAGGAGTCAAATATTTATTGCAGGTTGCTCTATTAAGTATTCTTCTTTCACCTGCACTGGTACTTTGTACTATATCTTCATATAAAGATGCCAAACAGTGGTCACCTACCCAGCTCTTGACCATTTGTTTTGTGGTTTGAACTAGACTTTGAATCTTGAGATCTCTAGGATAGATCTTAGGGACAGATGTTGGGCCGCCTGCCACTGTGAAATGACTTTCAAGTTCCTAAAGAACCTTCAGAGTATTATGTTTCTGTAACCAATTTACAGAGTTTGCCATGTAATTCCTGAAGTCTCAGGATGCAATGAGAGAGAAAAAAAAAAATTTGCATAAATAAGTTGTGTGAGACGCACATAATTGACATTGTTTTTCTGCAAATGTCCAAGGCTAGGACCATTTAATAACCTTTTAGGCTGTAGACCTGTATGTTTAGAGGATATCTGTTTACATTAATTTTCCGATGATGAACATATTATGAAAACTAGAGAGCTGCTTCAAACTAAAAAATCAAAACAAAAAAAAAAAGACTTTTCTCATGTGTTTTTATTAGTCCCACACTTAAAGCAATGGTTTGAACTGCAATGTGTGAGAAATGGCTTTTATTTAGTTTTCAGTGTAGTTTGTGTTATGTCTGGTGGGGCATGGTATATAAGCTACACATTCTTATCCAAATTGGTCCCGTCACTAAGACCACACTTGAGGAGGTGTAGAGTAAACATTTGAACACTTTAGCAGGCCTTACAGGTCAACATATATTCACAAAGCATTCAGAATATTTTTAGGCAACTAAAATAAAAAATAAAAAATGTATATATATATATATATATTTATATATGCACAGAACATTTTCCACATGATCACAAATATTACAATGCCCTCATACCTTACAGCTTCCGAAGCTTACCAGACGTTTTATAAGCACTTACAGGAATGAATGATTTCACAGCAACTGTGCTTTAAAAACAACTCAAAAAGCAGCGAGAGAACAAAGAAAAAAACATTTTGGTTCAGCAATCCACAAACACACTGACAATCTTTAATTCTGGCATAAAAATAAGGGAGATATTGAACAATGGCAGTTTTATTACTGTATGTAATTGTGCAATAAATTGTGCAGGAAAAAATGCTTCTGTGTGTATGTTATTATAGAGGATGAGTTTTTTTTTACTTAAAAAACATGTAATATGACCAGCGGTATTCAAACTTTTGCATGCGATTTGGTCTATACTGATGAAAGCTCAGTATTGGTTGGCAATATCGACTGATGGGATCCACCAACCGATGTATCCGTTAGAAAAAACAAATTAAGATCAGATTTTTGACAGCTTACTTGTAACATATATAACAACTAAAATATTATTTCAGCCGTTGAAGCAAACATCCAGGTCTTCAAGCTTTCACATTAAAACTGGAAATACTCAGTAATTCAAGGTATGAGGCAGATTTGTGTTTTCTGTGCTTGCAAATGGTAAAACTGGTTAGACTGGTTTACACGTTATAAATGTATACATGTACCTTACATGTACTCCATACTGTGTTAAATAATGATGCATGATAAGTTGGTCTTTTAAAGTGAAATGAACAAACAAACAAACCTGCATAAATACATTTTATGCAAAAAAGTAATTTTTTATAGAGGTTCTATTAGCTTCTCCATAGAGGTTCTGTACTGTTCAATATTTCTGTGTGTGTTTTTAAATTACATTCATGTAAACAGGAGCTGAGAATTAAAAACCAAATGCACACTGTGGAATGTACACCAGCTCAGGTTCACTAGGGTTCTTAAATAACCACAGTGTGAATTCACACCACTCGCAAGTGACTAGTCACCTGGCACACATGACAAGCTGTAATGCTTGGTCACACCTTATATCACAGTTTGTGTTCATAGATAATTGCATTAAATAATTCTCCAGTGTTCCATGCATCCAAGCTAAAAACAGCTACTCTGCGTTCATGGGGCACATATGGAACACTCAGTAACAATGCCAATTATTATTGCATCGTCAAAGTCATTTAGTATGACTGAATAATTAGAACATTTAGTGTGACTCACTGAATAATTAGAACAGGATATGTAATATCGCCTGCACTCCTGTGTTGCTTACCACAGTTTAGAAAATGGTAATGGTCTGAATATGTCAAGTACTTCAATGCTTCCTTGCTAGCCCACTCACAGGGGTGTAAATTCACAACTTGTGAACACAATTTTCTCCCCAGTAGGAACACATATCAAACGTATACAGCACAAAATACAGTTAAAACACTGACCATATATTTTATAAGACTGTAATGAAAACCGGCTGCCGCCACTTGGAATGCTTTATTTCCACAACCTCTCTCTCTCTTTACAGAGATGCACCATCCATGCTGCTTTCAGATACCTTTTCCAAGTCCTCCATGACCAAGTCTTGTTCATTCACATGATTGATCCTCCGGGAGCTGTGGTTTTCCACACTGTTGAGGGAAATTGGCTCAGTAGAGGGCTGAAGGTTGGCTGGCAACACAGCATTACCCTGCACCCTATGCGAGTATGTTTTCCGCCGATGACCACCCGCTGAGCACAGCCTGAACTTAAAAATGGCTTGGAATCCACGGCGGAAGTTCTCGTTGAAGAAACCGTAAATGATTGGGTTGACGCTGCTGTTGAAGAAGGCTAGCCAGTGAGCAAAAGGATAGATGTAGATGTTAATAAGCCTGTACTGGTGCTCCGTAAGCCGGGCATAGTCTGTTAACATCATCAGGGTCCACAAAGGCAACCAGGACAAGATGAAGAGCAAGGCCACGATGAGAAGCATTTTGATGACTCTCTGTTTCTTCTTGGATACGGTGTGGCGGTTGTCATGGCCCGGCTTCCTGCCTGTCGGCACTGCAGTTTTGAACAGAGTAATCCCAATCCGCGCATACATGATCACTATGAGGGACAGAGGGGCAAGGTATATGTTGGCAAATAAAACAGTGGTGTAGATCTTTCTCATCTCCTGGTTGGGCCAGTTCTCCCGACACCAGTAGAAAGGACTTGTCCTGTTGCCATCTCCCAGAAACACACGGATGGTTTGCTCTTTGGTCACTTGAAGCATGACACCAGAAGGACACATGATGGAAATGGCCAGGACCCAGATGATTACGATGATGAGTGAAGCTGTTGATATCGTTAGTTTTTGCTTGAAGGGATAAACGATGCACCTGAATCTGCAAGAGACAACATGTGTCAGTTTACTTTTGAAAAGAAAAAATCTTTCAAATAAAGTACATAAACACCCCTCCTATTGGAACCACAGAGCTAAACAGTAGAATGGGTCATTCAGAAGAGCTCAGTGGCACCTTTGGCACATAACAGTTCATGAAACTTCAGGTGAACTGTAAGTGATATTATTGTGAAATGGAAGTGCCTAAGAGCAACCTCAGGTCAGCCACAAGGCCAAAACTCCCAGAGGGGGCTCGTTAAGTGTTAAAGCTCATAGTGCATCACTGAGTACAGAGTTCAAGCAACAACAGTTGCATTGGGAGCTTTCTAGAATGGGTTTCCAAGGTTGAGTGGTTGCACACAAGCCTAAGATCACACTTGATGAATCACATTTCTGTCTAATGAATGAATGTGAGTTTGTCCGATACAACATGAATGGAATACATTCAGATTTGTGGAGAAGCGATAATGGTCCATAAATAGAATGTTTCAAACAATTTATTTGACTTTACAGCAGCAGTGTGGAAAAGGCTCATACCCTGTATCAGCATGTCTGTGCCCGTGTGCACAAACTGAGACTAAGATAAACTGAAGGGCTGATTGCAAGAAAGGTCTTCTCATCCAAGAACAGTGCCTGACCTCATAAATTTTCTTTTAACCAAATGAGCACAATTTTTAATTATTATTGTCCAGTTTCACACACTACCTTATACCCAATCACACAATGCTACTAACACTAGGAAGCCTCCTAGTAACGTGAAGTACCTACCCATGTTTTCAAACTGTTGCTACTACACTTTCAATGGAAGTCTCCATGCTTTTGGAAAAGATGGCCAATTCTGTTGTGTCAGCTAAAATGCTCATGGATAGCATTGCTCTAAACCTACCCACCCAGAGAGAGTGAGGCTCCCAGTGAGGCTTGTTCTCTCTTCCATGTCCAAAACTACAGCCATAGCGATCACTTTATAATCTTGCGAACTAACTTATGCCAGGGGTTGACATCATTTTTTTGTTCTAGTACTCTAATGAGTACCTAAATGAATGAACTGGTACTCAACAAAATTAAAATTTTCCACCTCACTATCTACGTCATCCTCACTTCTGCACTGAATTCACCAGTTCTACCACCCACTCTAATATCCTGCCCCATACTGAGCCTACTCAAAAGTACATCTTGTGCAAAATTACAGATTGGCCATGTGTGTTTTGCTTCATTGAAATGCAAGAAAAAACAAATTTTCAAGAGTTTTAAATTGTTTAATTTAATTGTTTCATTTAATTTGTCTTTTAATTGATCATTGACCTTTTCTCGCTCCATGGCTTCGATAACTCTTTTATACTTTTGCTAGCTTTATGTTAATCAAAAACTGGATGGCTAAAAGGTTTAGCCCCCATATAGTACACACTTTTAGCGGTCCCATGACATGCTGCTTTTGTATACTTTTATATAGGTCTTAGCGATCCCGTAATACTGTGTCTGAAGTCTCTTTCTGAAATTCAGCTTTCGTGCAGAATTACAGCAACTTAGAGCCAGTCACACAATGAAATTTCCAGAGGATGCACCGTTTCTGTGTCTGTAGCTTGAAATGATAAAAAGGGGGAGAGAGGCACGGCAAGGAGGAGAGAGGCAGGGTGAGGAAGAGGGTGGGGCAGTGGCCAGTTTGTGGCCATGGTATCATGCACCAATGTTTACAATGTACAGCAATGTATAGAAGAGCCCACTGATTCTTCAGAGGCTCGCATGAAGAACTAAAAAACACACTTGTGCTCATTTGTACATCTAAGCACCTAGCAACTGCCATGTTTCACTCGTTTGCAAGCCATGATGTCTCTAGAGTAAAAAGTGGTCTGTCACACAATTGCATTGACAGTCAATGTAACTAATTTTTTAGGGAAGGGGTGAAATTCTCTGGAGAAAGGGGAGATAAACTTTCCAGATTGAGCCATCTGAGCTGTCACTCTCTCAACGGTGGAGCAGGATGATTAAGGCACTCTATTGCCATTTCTAGCCACTGCAGAACCATAGGCAGACTAGGGGAACTCGTATAATTGTTTAAAAAATCTCATAAAGTTAAGGTTTTCCCTACCTGAGTAGTGATAACTAGAGAAAGCGGTGTGAAGTTACTTAAATTAGGTATGTTTTTGCTCTGTGAAGACTGAAAACTGATGCGGATTTCACTGCTAATCCCGCGCATGGACTGGGATTGTTGGTTTTCTCGCTGGAAGATTTTGTTTCACGTTGTTATGGTAATTCAGTTCCTTAATTTTTGATAGCATCAACTTTGGGTTTAATGGTATTCTACTCTGCTGTCAGTGTCTGAAGTATTTATAACAATGAACCCAATTACAATGTCTCAGGCATCAGTACCATTCCACCTGCTTTTGTAGTTAGAAAGACCCGGAAGGGCCCTTCTTCTTTCTTCTTTAAGTGTGAAAAATAGAACCTTTTTTGGTGGAGTTGTCTTGAATCTTTAAAAACCCATTCTGGTTTGAAATGTCCTTTGTGTAAAAGCCTCATGCAAAATTCAGCCAAATTACATTCAGCTGTCAGTAACATCAAATCTAGTATAAATCAAAAACTGTGAGTGTGTATATTACTAGTATGAAAATGTAAACACTCCCATGATTAATAAAATGCATATGAGTCGGTGCACACTCTTAAGGGAACTGCTCGGCAGAAGGAAAAAAGACAATAACAATCTCATGCTGCCAAGACCGACTCTGGCCGTCTAGACAGTTCAGTGATAAAAGCAAGTCTTGTCCTGTAAGGTGAATGACAATGCCATATGTCTGGTTCTTTCAGTGGTGGGGTTTCACACACTTCAAAAGACGCTGCGACAGCCCTCATATGCAGCAAAAAATGGGTGTGCTTGCCTTTATGCCTCAAAGACTAGTAGCACTGTTGGGTGATGGGTCAGAGAGGCACTACACTGGAGAACCGCTGTTAGGAGCACAAAAAAATGCTACACAAAACCATTCTTTACCAAGGCATTTTGACAAAAATGCAGGTTCTGATGCATTGTAACACGGCCATCCGAAGATGGCAATTCAATTGCATTGATTCTACAATGTAATAATCCGTTCTAATCAGTGATTAGAGATGAACAATGCCCTTAGGATATTGGCTTAAAAATTGGCATCAGATGGATGTTTGGTTTTGAATGATGCTTCAAAAAGAAACATGATGATATATTTATTGTTTTCCAAAGGAGCAAAATCTTTATGGTATCCTAGGCTACTGTGCTAATATTGCAGTTTTTTTAATTGGATTTATAGCCCTTTACAAATAGATATTCCCAATGTTTGTATATTTGTATCAGTGTTTGTATATTTACATTGGCAAAATATGTGCATGGAAAATATTGGCCCACAATTGTGTCATAGGCTTAGTTTTATCAAACAGAACAATATTCTTAAGTTTGTCCTTTAAACATTGTGAAGTCTGAGATGCACCATATCATTTTCTCACAAAACATAATCAAATTGGATTATGAAGGATTTACACAGGCTTCTGGCAATATATACATTATAAGCTGCTATACTTTGAGGACTTAATTATAATGCTCCAGTGAATGATTGTATTTGGGCTTACAATGATCTCAGGAGGGGGGAAAACGCCATCAGCGGACAGCAGGTAATTCAATAAATTTACTGCATTGTTGATCCATGAAATAGTTTGTACTCTCTGTCCTACATTTGTCTTTGAAGCTTAGTAGTTCAGCATAGTGAGATCAAATGTCACTTAGAGAATTCAGTAAGCATAGATCTTCTCTAGTGGTAAATCTAAATTCCACACTGGGTTACAGCAGTCCTTCTCAAATAGTGGGGCATGTCCCCCTGGGGAGGCTCGGAGCGATGCCGGGGGGCCGCGTGTGACCTGGGGATCATGCTATTTTTGCCGCAGGGAGTAGGCTTTTTTGCACCAAAGAACACAGAGCAGGAGATATGAAGTAAAGCCCTGCGTGGAACTATTTTTTTATTGGCCCCCGGTCATATATGAAAATACATTTTAAAAGTAAAAAAAAACAATCCATGTTCTGTTATTGTAAGTTTGTAGCGCACACTGGCTCTTTCACATTGGATGTAAAACACGAAGAGAGCCGCAAAAGCACCTTGAGACCAGCTTGACATCCTCATTCGTGTAGTGGATAGTGTTGGATATGAATGTTTTATGGCAATCTTCCCTCCACATACCTACTGTGATAGCACAGTCATATTTTTCAGTTATACGTTTATCTCCACTGACACGGACGCCTGCACCTCCTGAGCTTTTCTCTCAGCATCACTTCATACAGTTGTTGGATGAGGCATAATGTCTTTAATGTTAAACTTGCCGTATTTAACACCATGCTGAAGTAAGACAGTAAAGCCATTTTTAGCAGTCTCTTATTTAACATGTGGGGGGTGAATTGTTCTGTCTGCATATTTCAGCTTCATCTGACCGGGGAGTACCGGGACAGCTGTGTCGCCACAATCCTGAAGTGCCAGATTTGTGCCCGTTGTAGAGTAGCGCTTTGCTGCACTTCGTACTACACAAACCCCAGCTCTTTAATGATTTCACTGTCTTTAGTTTTGCTTAATATGCTTCCATCTTAATTTGATTGACAACTTCAACTGCATCCTCCATTTTATAAACAAATTTATCCCGCCCGTTCCCTCCTGCCCACGGCAATCTTAAACCCGCCCAATCCCGCTCCCAATGCCGGGCTCTAATATGAAGTGCAGTGAACAAACCCTTAAGAGATACAATGAAAAAATATTTAACAGGAATGAAAAGAAAGGCAGAGAGACGGAGATAATGAGACAAATGTATGCCTTCCCAAAGCTATGACGAGGAAATATGACGAAGCTACTGTAGCGCTTTGCTTCACTGTGACTATGATGGGAGACATGGAAAGACCGTTATGTTCACTCAAAAAACTTCACTTTGTCTAAAAATGTTGGCAGCGGACAGCATGAAGCCACATAAATAAAGGCGTCGCTTAAAGACATTACACCACAATCACGCTGATAAGCTGCTTGAGTTTTTTCAGCAAAAATGTGCCGAATATTGCCAAAAAACAGGGCGGCAATATTTCGTTTTTTAGTCTGTAGCAGAAAAGACTTAAAGTGTATCAATTTGCCTGAAATTAAAAGAAAACTACCAGCCCTATGTAGCAACGAAGGGCTTCAGGATTTGGTTAGTACTAGTGTAGGGCCTAGGAAAAAAGTTAGCTCTAGAGTAGGGCCTGAGGATTTGGTTAGCCCTAGAGTAGAGTCTAGTGGATTGTTTTGCCCTAGTGTAGGGCCAGGGGTAGTTTCAGCTAGCCCCGTAGCTCCAGGTAGCTCAGTAGCTGCGAGGGGCTCTCAGAGAGCATTGGTGGGGCCCAAGGGAAGAGCTTCACTCCTGTGAACACAGAGGGGCTCTCCAAGAGCATCAGTGGGGTCCACAGAGAAGGCTCTACTCCAGGTAAAGGGCCCTAACCCTAAGGACAATGACGGGCTCCCGGAAGAGGGGCTCTAGTTTACGTTTATGCTTGTTCCTTTTATTTAAAAAGTCTATGTTGGCCCTTGTGCCTGTTTTTGTTTCATATTCTTTAAAAATAAAAAGAGAAACAAAGCATGGAAGCCTGCCTGCTCTCCTTTGGGGAGAGAGGGGAAACGGAACAAGTCTTTTCTGTTACAGACTAAAAGACAATGTTGTTGTAAGTTGATCTATATTATCTTTCTTTTTTCTATTTGTGTTTTCTTTAATGTTAATACGGAGACAATGTTATGCAGAGGTGTACTTTTCACAATTTTATAGACAAATTATACTATTTACAGTTGCGGTGGAGAGTTGTGAGGGGGCGCAACTCTCTTCTTCCTAGTGGGGGCATAACAGAAAATAATTGAGAAGCACTGGGTTAGAGGGTAGATGAAGTGCAAAAATTGATGCTGCAGGACTGAGAAGGAGCCAGTTAGGTGGAAAATAAATTCTGTCTAAAGGAGGCCTTGGTCCTCTGTAATTATGCTGTAGCCATGGACAAGAGTAACAGATGGCTTGGGGAGTGATGAATTTGACACGCATGACACTTTCAAATAGAAAATAAGAAATGTAACTTTGGGAAGTTGACCAATACTTTTTACTGTGTAATGCCAAGTGGGCATCTAGGCTCAGTAAGGAGGCTGGGGATCTTTAACCAACCCCAAGAACCACCAGATGATTTGCAGAAAGAGGTATTACTTATCAAAAGGTAAACAATTCACAAACATAAACACACACTTCTGATGTGAGTTACAGTTCAGTAGCCTGCTTACGTTGGGTAGACTTGGGATGCATGAGCATTACACCAACAGGGACTTTAATGAAATTGCATTCAAACACAGAGACTTTAATGTAAAGTTAGTCCCACCCTTTGCAGCTATAACTGCTATAACAGAGACTATAACAGCTTCCACTCTTATTGGTACATTTAGGAGTTTCTGTAGGAATTTTTACACATACATTCGGTAGAGCATTTAGGCACTGATGTTGGACGAGAAGTCCTAATTCATCCCAAAGATGTTGGACAGGGTTGATGTCGGGGGTCAGTTAAGTTCTTCCACATCTAACTCATCCAGCCATGTCTTTATGGACTTTGCTTGGTGCACTGGGACACAGTCATGCTGGAATAGAAAAAGCTCTTCCTCAAACTGTATCCACAAAGTTGATGATGTCCAAAATGTCTTGGTCTGCTGTAGCATTAAGTCTGCACTTCACTGGAAATAAGGGGCCTAGCTCAAACCCTGAAATGCAGGTGTGTCCCAATACTTTTGTCCATATATGGTATTTGACCAGCAGTTTAGGTCACTTAATTCTGCAGTTATTTATTATTTATTTCTTACTTGTTAGGGTTTAACCTGTTTATTATTTAAATGACTACAGTAAAACCCCATTTTTTGCAGGGGTTACGTTCCAAGAGCACCCACGTATGGCGAAAAAATGCATTGTTGCGATGTGGTAAAAAAAAAGAAAATGCCTACAAATGGATATTTTTGTAGTGTAAACCCTCAATATGCCCCTAAATATGCTCCCAAGACACTTCCATTTCATTTCGAACTCATTACCTTGAAGGGAAATCCAACCCATATTTGTACTGTAAAGTGTACGCAGCTAGAATTTAAAATACAGATGTTAACCCTGTATAGTGTCATGGACGACGGGGGGACCGTGCGTCCATGATTTACCTCGGGGGACAAGACAAGCAGGCAGCCATGAACTCAGGTTTCATGAACGGGAAACATAAATAAACAAAACCTGGCTTGATGGCCGATACAGAACAGGAACAGAAATACCAGGGAAGTGAGGCGAAATGAGGTGATGGACCGACACCGAGAACTAAACAAACAGAACTTAAATACAGACAGTAATCACTAAACAAACACAAAACAGGTGAAAAACCAAAAACACATGACACATGAATAACCCAGACATGAAACGTCAAAATAAAAGTCCCAAAACACAGAAAAAACAAAAGCAAAATAGCGACCTCTAACGGTCGCTGGCCGAACCGTGACATATAGACTTTACTGTAATTCATGCATTTCTTTGGCATAGGTACATAAATACAGTGATAAATTAATTAAGTTTACAGCAATAAAAATACAGGGCTACAGGGCTTAAAACAAAATGAAAAACAACCAATAAGATGCTCCACGGGGGAAATTCTGGACTGCAGCTGCATCAGAGTCCAGCAGCCAATCAGCAGCAAGGAAAAATAAATATACTTTCAAACCTTCCCCATCTGAGTACAGCGGCATTTCACCATTCCAAGACGCACTTTCTTTGTGTTCTCCGGACAGTACCAAAACATTTATTTATTTTTAGATGGAAATGTGAATTATATATTTTTTCTTTCTAATTTAGCACTAAAATGTATGAAAAATTATATATTACCAGAAGATGTGAGCACAGGGCCTCTTCCGTCATGCTTCCTCGTCCTCATGCTGGGTTGCTAAGCACCACACTCAAACAAACAACCCAGCACAAAGAGCGGGCATGCCAAATGAGGCCCGGGCATCACAAAAGCAAAAACTGCGGAGGATATCTGTAGTTTCCATGTTAGTGAAGGGGTTTACTGTAATAGGTTTTGTTATACCCAACAAGACACATTATGAGTTCTACACCAGCTCTCTGCAACGAATCAATGACATTTTCATGCATAAATCACTTCTCTTGTCCCTTTGACTAGATCTTAATGTCTATAATCCCAAAACCTGTATTAAAATCAGCAAAACTGTTTCATTCTGCAGGCAAATTAAATGTCCCACAGAACATAGATTTAACTGAATATTGAAGTGAAAGTGACCATTTGTCATACGTGAACACACCACAGCACACAGTGTGAACAGCACAAAATTCAACCTGTGCATTTAACCCATTCACCAAGTGAAGCAGGGGCCTAGCGGTCTTGGGGATCGAACCCAGACTTTCTGGTCGCAGGGCGAATGCGCTAACTACTAGGCTACCAGCTGCCCCCAATATTGTGTAACTAATTTACAGTCAACATTACTACATTCAGCAAATTAGCTTATTGATACCATTGCTCATTCTGCTTCTCTTCTTTCTTTACACATCACAGATTTAACATTTTACTCCTTCGGTGCACATACATTCAGCCAGTTGTTGAAAACAAAATTAAAATGTTTAATCAAATCATTTTGCATCTTCTGTTCTTAAACAGTATTTGTTTGGGCAATTTATGTACTATGCAAGTGTTTATGGTACCTGTCTACAAAAAAGATCTACTCACTGCCCCATGCAGATTTGAAGTTGCTATGTTTCTCAGTGTTACGGTCTGGCCAGCGGCCATAGTTATTCCGCTGCTTTTATGTTTCGTTCTGTTTCAGTTTGTGTGTCAGGTCTTTTATTTTGATAGTCCCTTGGGTTTGTTTTGTCACATGTCTGAGTATGTCACATGAG
>JBBPDE010000040.1:8853193-8864283 GCA_037974605.1 Nannopetersius ansorgii | reverse complement strand
TCTCGTCTTTTTTTTGCTGATCCGAAAACTGATCCGATCCGTGACTTAAAACCATGATCCGATCCGAACCGTGATTTCTTTGATCCGTTGCACCACTAATAGACTTGCAAAGTAGCCCAGGTTCGCTTACAAATTCCACTACTTTGAACTGTTAGTGAAATCTAGACAATTATCTGCTCACATTGATATGATTCTATAGCTGCTGGCTTGTTTTATCACATACTCCCAGTAATGTCATGCATGGTTTAACCTAATTACTTTAGTATTCTACTTTATAATACCATACTTTTTACTCACTTGTGTACTATATCATGGCATACTTTTATATATTTATTTTTTGTTTTTGTGAGAACTCATGTATGTTATCATACCTTTTCTTTTATGCCAATACATGGCGGCTTTGGAATATGGCTTATGCCAAATTTACATATCAGTGTGATTAAACAATATTATCTGATGAGGAAATATGAGTTACATTGATCCCAGAACACGTGTTTAGCCTGATAAGCAAGTCACTGTGCTTGGGCATAAGTTTCATATTCTTTTTTTTGTTTTTTTACAATAATGTAGATTTAGTGTTTGTCCTCTTCAATTAGTCCTTACATGTATGACTTTGAAGAGAGACTTTATAAAGACTATTAATAGCCTTTATAAAGACTATTAACTATTATCAGCTGCTAGTAGTTGACTATTACTGACTGTTAACTGCATGACCCCAGGAGTGCAGCAGGAAATAATGTAGCCCTTTCTAGGCATCTCTTACAGTCTGGCAAATAAAATAAACACTGTGCGCCCAGGAATGAACTGCTCCCTTATCATATCTGTAACCATTATGTTTTAGATGTGAACAGTGAGTACATGTGTCAGAATAACTGCCTTGAACAGTTTGATCACAATGTTCAGTCTCGGGGCGCAGTCTGACGGGGGGAGGGTGGGGCGTAATATGACCAGGGTGGGGGTGGGGGGGGTACTACTGAAAGAAAAATATCCCCACAAATATACACATAATAATTATATGAGTTAATACAGGCTAATTGTTTTTTATGACAGTTATGACTACAATGTTAGTGGCTCCAAAATGTATTAACATTTTGCTCATCTCCAAGAAGACCCTAACAGGACCTGTGCATGAATTTAAGTGAAGTAAAGTAACCATCTATCACACGTGGACACACCACAGCACACAGTGTGAACAGTGTGAATTTTTTTCTCGGTATTTAACCCATTCACTAAGTGAAGCAGAGGGCAGCCAGGACCACAGCGCCTGGGGAACAGTGTGTGTGGCGGTACCTTGCTCAAGGGAACCTCAGAGGTGCCACTAGCAGTCCTTGGATTAAATCTTCTGATCACAGGGCCAACTCCCTAACCACCAGGCCACAAGCCGGCCCAAATGTAGCTCAGTCTCGCAAAACAGATCATGATCACTATGCATAAACTGTTCAAAGACGCCATTCAAGAGACTGACTGATGCCTCACAGATGCCCGTCAGCATGTCTAGCATGCTAAATGTCTGGACTAAGTATCTGCATCTGGATACCAGGGAGGTTACCTTGCTCAAGGGTACCTCAGTGATGTCCAGCAGTGCTGAGATTCAAACCCACAGCCTTCTGATTGCAGGGGTAACTGCCAAACCACTAGGCCACCAGTAGCCCATGGCTTCACTGAAAATATTGGTAGATCTGAGTAGCATGTGGATCCTTTTGATTACCAGATCAGTTCAAATTAAGGGATGTGGATGGGAAAGGAAGCTTTATGTAACTATTCGGAAGCAGATACGGATGGGACCGTGTTGTTACAACTCTTATTTCTTGCATGTCTTGTCAAGACAAAACAACGTAGGGAGACCAGAGAGACTGGTGAAATCATGCAGTGTGCAAACCATGACTTCATGACTCCCAATTACAAACAGTCCTCTGAAAATCACACAGTGAGCTCAAGGCATTAGCGGGTTTGTTGTGGGAAGTGAGTCTCTTGCGGTATTTGAGTAGTACGATGCCGCAGCCACAAAAAAAGAATATGCCGTGCGCAGCAGTCACATTACTTCAGTAAGTCATAAAGTGTGTAGGTAAGCTGAGACTGCAGCACAGCAGGCCGTTACTGAAAAGAGAAGAATGCCAAGATAAGATCTAAGCTAGCTCAGCTTGGACCTATGAGAGCAAGGAGTAAGTTGTTCTCATAGACTAAATGCTCACTGTTTACCTACATGATCTGTGTTTTTTTCTTTTCCTTACTAGAGCTTTATAACAGCCTCTTCGAAATAAAAAAAGTGCTGTTAACCAACTGAGTCACCAAGGTGTTTGGTGTGTTTGGTGTCGGGGGGCACTACTGGGAATTTATAGAAATAGAAACACAGTTTAGCACATAAAATAGTTCGTAGAAATAAAAAACATTAATTTAACATTATTTCTATACTTTGTCACATCCACGTAGCAAACTCTCTGCTAACATATATTGGAACCCCATGTAACTTAAAAGTCATCTGAAAATAACTGCCATTATATTTTACATTTAATCATTAATTAGAAATTATGAATTATTCATTATTGGCTGTGTATACAAAATATTTAAAATGCTGTTTACATTTACAAGCTTATTAATCAAACACACCTCAATTAATTACAATCAACATAATTCTGCTTTCCTTCCTAGTTTTACAATAAAACACAAAGGTCATTTCTTTCTTTGATATTCCTAAAGTAAAGTTTCTGTATAAAATAATGTGCTTCTGTTCAAGTCCTAACTGTGAGAGAAGGCTGAAACTGGGTCCCAGACCAGCAGCACAGGCCTCGTCCATACATCGTGAACTGGCTCACACAAAACTTATCCAAGTTAAACGAATCCTCCAATGTGCCCATACAGAGTCCCAAAGACAAGCTTGTGTTGTGGAGAGCGAAGAAGGAAGACAAGGGGTTTCTTTATGGGGGAGGGGGGATGAGGGCTCCCAGTAACATTAGAGACATGCCTGAACCATAACAAATGTGTAGGCTGTACAACTTGAGCTGCCTTAAAATATAAATGGCTTACTCAGTCTGATTTCTGAATAATGACTGGAAGAACTGTCCAAACCGGCACTAAAGTTATGGATGCTATACTTCTCAGTCATGAGTTCTATGTAGATAAAAGCTCCAGAGATATCTAAGCCTATAAAATAATGAACTTAAATCCACAGTATAGGAAAAGAAGCTCATATCTAGTTGTACTATTGATTAACACAGTCTCACCTTTTTTCAACAAGAATCACAGCAGCAATTAGCTGGAACTGAGCAACTGCAGGAACAACTTTAACACTACATTACCTGTCCTTGCCTGCTAAAACATGGACAGGTTCTGCTAAAACGATCTGTAAGAAAAAGTTCTGCTGAAAATGATCGCTACATATCTTTATCATTTTTAAAATAATTCCAATAGTTATTTGCTTGCCCTGAAACACTGATGAAAACACTCATCTGACAGAGGCTACCACAACAATAAACCCCAATATAATTGGTCACAATGATTTTTGGGTTGCAAAATGAACTACAATACTTTTTTTCATTTTAAGCAGCTTTACTGCCTCATTTGTAGTAGCTTATAATAGAGAAGGATTGATGACAGCAAGCAAGCATCCGGATCAGAGATAACAATCAGGAAGCAATCCATCTAAAGACAAAAGGTCAATGTCCCCTCTGTACAAGAGCTTTAGACCACAGAAGGTCAATGGCAAACAGCCAGAACATTGTTGCCTTTAAGCTTACTGTAATCTTCTACCTCGCAATATCATTTTCCTACAGAAAACTGTGCGTATGTAAAGTAAACAAATACATGTTAGTACACAGACAGTGGGCACAACACAGTGCACATCAAGAACATCCAGGGGTTACCAGTGTGCTGAAAACTCTGGACCTCTGCCTTCTGTCAAGGCCTGGAGTACGTCCATGTGACTTCTATATAAGGTACGCGGTGTGTTTATTATATTGCGTTATGTAGTATCCCCCTTTTAGGTGCACTCTAAGTCATGCTTTAATTAAACAGGGACACGGCTCTAGTGAATGGTTAGCGGAACAGTGTGGATAAGGTAAGCTGTGACCCTCCTGCAGAGTGTAACTGCACTTCTACCCTGAGGGAAGTTTCCATTAACAGCTGCGCACAGTAAGGGGACAGTGAAAGGGTGCCTGCAACATCTTACAGTGTTATCACAAAGCTGCATCCAGTCTTGTTCTTTTAATGGTGAATGGGCTGCTTACATGACTTTCAAATACATCTCTCCTTCTCTCTCCACTTTGTCCACTCTCTTCCTGTCACTCCCTCATTCGCTATCCCACTCTAAACCTTACCCCCTACAGCCATCATTAGGGAGCATTTAAAGCCTCAGTGTCCAAATCGGCAGAAACGCCTCCTGAGTGACCCCCCTCAGGTCAAGTCTCCCTTGCCATTAGATATCTTAGCCATACACTCAAACCCACACGACCTTCTCTACATGACTCACATCAGGCAATCATGGCCTACTTCGAGTGGCTATTACTTACACAGAGGGGCCTTCACTCCTGTATGTCTAAACACGCTCATGTCCTGGTTGGGCAGTTCTAGATATCAGGTCTGACTAAGTCAAGTCAGCAGTGGCTCTGGCCTACGGCTGTATGTGTGTGTCTGCATGTGCATGCAAGTGTGTGTGTGTGTGTGTGTGTGTGTGTGTGTGTGTGTGTGTGTGTGTGTGTGTTCTGGTTCTTTGAAGAGACCTGGGCACTAATGTGAGCTGACGGCTCTTTGGCAGGCACTTACTGAGTGGTTTGAGGATGCTGTTGCTGGCCTCCTCAGTGTTTTCAGCGTCCGACCTGTCCGAGGCATTCTCCATCACTTTCTCCTTCCTGTCCTTGTGGCTGGTACGTCGACGGTGGCGCCTTCGACGCCGGTAGCTTTTGGGCACGTGAACACCAATGTAGATGGTGTGGTGGCCTGGAAAGAAGAAGACCACAGTCTTGGAATCAGAAACAGCAATATATATATACATATATATATACATATATATTTAAAGTTCATAAATGGGTGCATGGTTTTATACAGATAGATAGATAGATAGATAGATAGATAGATAGATAGATAGATAGATAGATAGATAGATAGATAGATAGATAGAGAAAGAGAGAGTAAGAGAAAGAGAGAGAGAGAGAGAGAGAGAGAGAGAGAGTATGCCAAATGCATACGAAGCAAATACTTCAAAGCTAACAGTGTAAATAAGCTATAAATAACCATTTAGATTAAAAAAATAAAAAATCTTGTCCTGGTCAATACATTTTAGGATGGCTGAGTTTTAGGACCATGCAGGCCACCAGGGCACAATATCTTTCAAAAGCCTGTCTTCTTCAAATATAAGGAGAAAACTACAGAAAATCGTTTTCACAGCAGGTGACACTGAGGTCAGGTGTCAATTGCTTCCTCATGGTCCAGTGGGAGAGACATTTGGCGTTTCTACCAAATTAAGGCTGTAATTAAAAGAGAATATTCATCCTGCACACAAGCAAATATCAGCATCAGTAACTATTATACGCGACTATATTTCAGTGTTGTTAGGATCTGATTAAATGATGTGGTGTACTACAATAGACTAAGCTCCTGTTGCCTCCCTTGGGAGTTCTTGGGAATGACTTTCCCAATCGACTTCTGAACTTTCCCAGTCTAAAGGCACACATGACCTAATGAGAAATCCACAACTGCTTAAAACGTTGGGAAGTAGTTAAAGAACATTCTCCGATGTTGGCTGTCTAAGCAAAATTCATTACAAACCCCTTACAGCCGCTTCTAAATTCAGGCAATGCTCACAGTCAGCTTCAGAGTCCTCAGAACTAGGACAAATTCTAAGTTACAGCCAGGATTACATGCACCACTATGTTTTAAAGGCTATTGCAATGCAAATTGAGAGGGTTCAACATGGACTATTAAACACTCAAGAGTTCACTGAGTTCTCAAAATGTCCCCTAATTCTACAAGTTTTTCTCTCCTCTTAAAAAAGAAACGTTGATGCAAATTAATTCAGTAAACCTTATGGTTCATGTATCTACAGATGTTTAAATTGTTAACAGTCTTAGAGTAACACTTTGTCTTTACAGCTATCAAGCAGTGAAGCACTTTTGACACTGTAAAGCCTTCAGGGTGTTTACATTTAGTCTTTGTGAGTCTGTGGGGAAACATTGTGCGTTGAATTTGAGTTAAAAGTAAACCAACCACTGCTGCAAACTCCAATTGCAAACTGGGAGTGGTTATATGGCTACATATTAAATATTTGTGTAACACAAGAAAAACAAATAAAGAAAAACACCCTCGTCAAGTCATTTTAGTTAATATCCTCATAAACAATTACAGATCAGGGTGTCCATCAAAAACGGTGCGTCACGTAATACTGCATTGCGCTCTGACATTCATGGCTTATCTAGACAGTTTTGAAGGGGAGAACTCTGCCATTCCTACAGTTAGGACCAGGGTTAGCACCAAGGTTAGGATTAGAATTAAGTCTTGGATTGAAGTCAAGTAAAGTTCAAGGTTAAGATAACGGCCAGATTTAAGATGAATGGGGAAATGATATACTGTTATTATTATTATTATTATTATTATTATTATTATTATTATTATTATTATATAAAAATGTCATCACTGTCAAAAACTGAACAAAACTTCATAAACATGACAGCATATGGAGAAACAATGTAAACAAAAAAATTGAATAATTCCAAAGATTTTAGACCATTTCTACAGAATGTAAAGGGCAGCTTTTAGATTAAGATAAAATAAAATAAAATGGTAAAATATTTGTTCAAACAGCGAGGGTATACAAAGCATCTACAATCGGCTTTCCCATTTCTTCTTAGGTCTAGAATCACAACCTACATTTAGACTGAAAAGTCATGAGGTAGAATGTGAGAAACATTGATTTGTCCTTTGTTCAAGGTTGTATTAGAGAAAGTTGATAACAGCCTAGCTCTTTTAAATTCAGACCTGAAAAGAAAGTGGATGATAAAAAATGAAACAGGGAGTTGGCATGATAACCAAACAACAACATGATGGAATAACAAAAGAAAGAAAGAAAGAAAGAAAGAAAGAAAGAAAGAAAGGAAGAAAAAAGAAAGAAGGAAAGAAAAAAGGAAAGAAAGAAAGAAAGAAAGAAAGAAAGAAGGAAAGAAAGAAAGAAACAAAGAAAGAAACAAAGAAAGAAATAAGGAAAGAAAGAAAGAAACAAAGAACGAAAGAAAGAAAGAGAGGGAGGGAGGGAGGGAATAAACAACACTGATGGAGAGAGAGAGCAAAGTAAGGGAAAGGGAGTAAGATGTAGATGTGAAAAAATGTAACAGAAGGAAAAGAGAGGTGGGGAGGGTGGGACTGCACATTGCCAGCCCAGCTTTGTACAAGGCTTCCTGTCCTTTTTGGAGAAACCCATTTCTAAAAGGCCATAGAAAGCAGCCTGAATCAGAGTGGCACACTGTTTGTCACTGGATAAAGTTCCCCGCGTCTGGCCTGGCCCTGTGGGCTGCCGGAGCCCAGTAGCTCCAGTTACCCTAGAAACAGAGAAGCTGGGACAGTGCGTTCCAGAAGAGACTTGGGCAGAACAGAAACATGCTCTCCCAGCATGCTAATACAGCTTTAAAAAAAAAGACCACCTAATAGCTCAGTGCATATAAACACTGCTCTATGTTAATACACGGCTATGAGAACTAGACTATGACTAAGAGGTCTTTCACAACGTTATCTTTACAAGTAACTTCTCACGGGAAGTCATTACTACTTGCTGCGGCTAGCAGGGCCCATCATCCGTTTAATAGATCCTGTGGTGTTGTATGGCTCAAGTGCACGTCATGTCCCCGTGAAACATTACGGTAAGCTAACCTTAGTGGAGAGATCTCTTTGGCATTGACTACGAAGTGATTTAAGAGGTAAGTGGAATAGGAAGTGTCCACCATAGAGGATTTAGTCCTACAACCTGGGAACACTCAGCTTCACCCTGGCTAGAGGAAGTGAAGGGATTGTGTTAGAGTTCAGTCAGAGGTGAAAAGCAATGTTGTAGTCTTTAAAAAGAGCAGCACTTAGGAAAACCTCTACCTAGCTCAACTGTTTTTGCATTACACTTTGACTATTATCGTTAAGTGGTATACGAATCTACTTTCCTCTTGTAGGAAAACACCAAAACTACCCAGTATTGACACCTTTCCTTAATCTCTAATAAGGCTTTATTTAAAAGCCAAAAAAGGAAACTGACTGATGTAAACTAATCCACTTTGAGAAACACGTAAAATGTCATGTCTAGTGTCATGCTGTGAGCTACTTATCACCCCATTTCAAAGACCCCCTTAATCAGGTCTATTAATTACAGCCCAGACAAGACAGAGATGGCCTACAAAAGTCTCAGAAATGGCGTAAACCACACCTACGCATCTTGAAACATGTCCAGGTCTTTTTGGCCAAGTAGACCAGGAGGTGATTAGTGCTGTAAACACACTGTCATGTGACCTTTGTGCACTACATCTTCATCGCCCCACCCTGACTAAAAAGGGGTCAATAGAGAAGTGGTCGCACTTTTAATTCAGATGTAAAAGAATATTTCTAATGCTAATGCTAATCTTTGTGAATTACAATATTGGAGCTACAAGTGGTGGAGATACCAGCAGAGTTGTACGACTAGACATGAAAGGAAACCTCAGAGGACGAGATAAAAAAATCGCAATTTTTAAAGAAAGTGACAGAGTAATCTTACCTTCGACTTCCTGCTCATCACAGACATGCTTGAGGAAGGATGCCCCTCGGTCCAGCACCGCCTCATCCTCCATCCTGTAATAGTAGAAGAGGAAGAAAGACTGCTCACATTTTTCTTCAAGAGACAGTGTGGAGCCATAGCACCTTGGCTGGTTCACCTGCAGGATATTACTGCTAGGGCTAGCCATGGTCCCAGGTTAGCAGGGGTCGCTAACAAGGGGGGCAGTTCTTGTTCTGGATCCAGCCCTGGGGCGGTGGTCAAACCAGCAAGGTTAACAGCACACGTTTCTATCCCTGGAAAAAGCTACTGCCCTTCAGGGATACAAGGAGCAGGCAGGTAGACACTGAGAGGGTAATCCAGCCCGCTTGGGGGCGGAGGGGGTGCAGGCTGAGCGCCTCTGCTAGATGTTAATTGACTTTGACAGGCCAGGAGATGACAGGCTGGCAGCCATGCACAGACCCTAGATCAGCTTACGAGCGTAACAGTACAATAGGTTCCACGTGGTCAGAATATGCACATAGTTCACACTTACACATTGCAAATGAGAAACTTCCTCTGGCTGGCCTGAATAAGCACATACACACACATATACCCACACACAGACTCACACAAATACCAAACTAACAGGCAGGTGGGGCATCACGTGACTACCATGCAATCATCTGCCCTTTGAGGATTAGGTGCACCTCTCTGGGGGGTATAATATAGGAGCTCATACCCAAAATAAACTCATTTCCTGTTTGAGGGTTTCTTATAATGAGACAACCATAGGAGACATGCAGATCTGTGCTCTTACAATGAATCAGCACAGACCTACCTACAAAAAAAGTGTGCATGCATATGTAATATGTAAATACTGGTCAAGAAATACATAGACTTCTCACATAACAACGTGCTAGAATTCAGTAAACCTTAAGCTTGCCTAAGCATAAGGGATACTTTTGTTTGGCCCTTGTTCAATTCAAGCTAAACACATACCATTAGGTGACAAAAGGCTACTCTGAGGATATTCACTAATGCCTGTTTAAAGTTGAAAGTGCAATCTGCATATAAATGTCTTGCAGCTAAGCCCAGGATGGGTGCAAAGTTGTTGAGTTATAGGTGGGGGGGGGGTGAAGCTCTTCCCCCTCAATGGATAAAGCCCAAAGGCGTTAACGTGCTGCGTTGACGTGAGACTCTTATCGGGCGATAAAAAAATATCGCCGTAAATCTATTCACAAAGTTGGGTTGGGAGCTGGGTCTATGCTACGCAAGCTATGATGACTTACACCTTGATATTTTAGCGCGGATGCATACTTAGCCGAATTGCACTGTAGGGGGCGAGAATGAGTCTTCGAACCTGTGTGTATGCCTACTGTGAAATTACCACATCAAACGTGACGTGCTAACATGGATGCCGCTATGAAGCGCCCGGGTTTGCTTCAGAGAAAATGTATTTTTAAGAAGCTTCCCAATGGAAACCTCGACAAGATTAAGGTTATAATGTGGAATTAGTTTACTGTAGGAGTTGAGAAACGCGTTCTCAAAGACTTACTTTTAGTCATTATTTGGGTAGCACACGTATTCTGAATGCCTTCGGCAGAATTGAAATGAGCCATTTTAATCTACATTAATCTAGATTAAAAAAATAATCTATGCCCACCACTAATTTTAACACATTTGTTGTTTTGAGCCAATCAGAAAGAGGCTTTAATGTGAGATGGTTTAAATAGAGAAGGTGCAGCAGTTCTCCTTTTGTTTTTGTAGGTCACTGCAGTTCCGAGAACCTGGGTGTCTACAGACCACCTGTCCATCGTGTGGTACGTTGTTCACTCACATTTCTGTCCAAAGCAACACAGTTCACAGTTAATCCAGCGTTTTTCGAAGTCCCTGATACTGTACAGTACAGCGCTTACTGAGGGACTGCATAAAGTATTTATAATGCAGACATCACATGGTTATATTTATGAAGCATTTGTTATTAATTTTGTGTAAAAGGTATCTTCAAAGATGATGCCTTATTTTTTCCTTACTGTCATAGAAATCATTTACATACACTCACAAATCTGATTACTTCTCCATTTATTTGATAAACTTCGGATTGTTATTCTTATTACTCATAGGAAAGTTGTTGAGTAAACCTTAAATTTAACAAGATGACACAATCTGTAACAGTGTATGTCTGACATCCTATTAACTGGTTGTGTGGAGAGATGCATATCTAACACTTGTCGGGTATTAGGGGTGTAACGGTACACAAATGTCACGGTTCGGTATGTACCTCGGTTTTGGGGTCACGGTTCGGTATGTTTCACGACACAGCAAAGTTAAGCAGCAAAAAGTTCTAAAGAATGAGGCTTGGTTTGTTTTCGTTTATTTTAAATAAACAGCAGTG
>JBBPDE010000040.1:8803271-8815265 GCA_037974605.1 Nannopetersius ansorgii | reverse complement strand
ATGTTTTTAATGGGCAAAAATACTTAAATAAATGAAAAGTTTAATTTGTCTCGTCTTTTTTTTGCTGATCCGAAAAATGATCCGATCCAAACCGTGATTTCTTTGATCCATTGCACCACTACTGTAGACCTACAGCCATTCTCATACGTTCTGAAACGACTGCACTTTGTATCTGGTAAAAGACAAAGACGTAGAGACTAGATAGAAGAGAGCTGGTTTAGAGTATGCTATTCAAAGTAGAGGCAAAAAAATGGTAGTCCATGTGAGAAAGTAACTGCGACAGATCTGGAACCCAGTAGAAAATAAATAACCTAACTGTTTCCATAATATGCAAAGTCAAATTTAGGTTTTGTTTTGATGAAACTATTATTTGCTTTTTGCAAACAGTTTATTGTTGCTTTTGCAGCAGTTTTCCTGCAGCTGAATTCAAGTTTCGTGCTTGCTTGACCACGTCTTTCTCGCTGGTGAGAGTAATGAGCAGGAGAACAAAGGAAGATGTGGGATGCAAAATGAAAGGGCAGAGCAAAATAACAAGAGACAGGCAGTTGAGTTGAGTTATTTTAGGAAAAGACCATAGTAAATGCAGATAGAAAGTGTGGAGGATTATCTCGAATTTAGCCAAGAGATTAGTAGCAATAAAGTCTGTCTTGTGTCTGAACTGGTATTACTGACTATTATATTATCTGGACTGTGGTCTAAACAGAAATAAACATTTAGTCAAACATGATGTAAGCAATGACTTTGTACAAAAAATTGCAGAGCTAAGACTAACGCAATTATATCAGAATGTGTTTTTGTTTAACAGCACGGTCACATACAAGGCTTTGACTCCTACCTGTTCTCCAGTTGTTTAATAGTGGCTGCCATCTGGTTTGTTTTGTCTTCCAAGCGACTGATGATTTCGTTCTTCTGTTTCATACTGGCCTCTGAGCTCTGTAAAAAATGCACGCACACACATACAGAAAACTCATTTAGCTAACACTACACAGCTCTGGCAAGGGTCTCTGCAGGGACTGCATAGATTGTAATTACGTAATGTTTGTAATACATATTGCTGTAATCAACAGCTGTAATTATTACCTGTGACTTGTGAGAGAGCTCATGGTTGAGTCTACGCAGATCGTCCAGCTGCTGTCTGAGTTCCACCAACGCATCGTGTTTCTCACATATGTCTTTCTCCAGCATCTTCATGGATAACTCCATCTCCTGTCTCATTCCTATCTGCACTTCCAGCTCTTTCTCCACATCCTACACATAATCACATGCCATTTAATCCAGCTGTTCAGTTAACAGCCCAAATACAAATTCCATAGGAAATAACTGAGTTTTAATAAAAAATAATTGAGGAGTGTGTTACCTCGTAGAGCTAATGCAAAACCAACACAGCTACCCTAAATCTTTTAGGTTGTTTTGTCATCTGAACCTCAATTATTGAAATTGAGGTTAAGATTCAGATCAGCTATAACAAAACACCTCTTATAAACAACTCTAAACAGAGACACTCATTTGGGATCTTACCAGTCTAAGTTGAGTCTCCTCTTTGAGCTGTTTTCGAGTCTCTCCAAGCACTTGGCCATCTGCAGTTCCGTCTGGTCTCGACCCCTTGAAGAAACACACACATTTCAAATACGTCCTGGCTTTATAGAAGTAAACCATTGAGGTTTCCAATAAATAAAGTTGTTCTGTTACTTTTGGCAGTCAAACAAATTCAAATATATGCTTAGACATTAATTACACCATCTCATCAGTGTGTGTGTGTGTGTGTGTGTGTGTGTGTGTATAAAATGCTTGCAGACCTTGCGACTGGACTCCACAAGGTAAGAGCTCTCTTCCTTCACCCTCTCCACCTCCTCTTGTAAAGTGATGATTCTGTTGTTCGCAACTGCAAGCTGTAATTCCAAACAAGAGATGCAACTATTTGAGTGAGACATTTTCTGTTTACACTAAAATGTCTCACTGCTGTTGTAACATCTTAACAAACAGAGTACCAGCAGAAAGCAGACTGACAACTATGGGGACTGAATTGGAGCTGCATTTTATGAAATCCCAGATATGAGCATCAACATTTAGATTTACACTGATAGTATTACACACCTCCTCTGTTAGTTTTGTGTTCGACTTCTCAAGAGCATCCACTTTGGCCTGTAGGTTATTCACAGAAGCACTGTGAAGGAAGAAAATCACACATGAGATTCACTGTCTTTTCCAAGTAAGCCAGAAATCAGGAACACTCTACAGGAAGCAGAAGTGTGTCTAGAGAAGTGACAGCACCTTAAATGTCTATTCAGTTCCTCAACGTAATTTTTCTGGTCAAGGATAGCAGTGATCTGTCCATCACTGAAAGAACAGAAAAAGACGCATGAAAACTGCTAAGAAATGCCCAGAGCCTGATGAAAAGTGGCAAAACTTTTAGAATGTGGTACTTAGATACATAGAATATTAATTTACCCCTCTGTGCTCTTGCTGCTGTGACCTCCGTCTTTTAAATACATGGAAAAATCTATCACGCCGACCTGCAGAGATACCACAGAACCACAGTAAACACCCAATTAAATTACCTATCCTGACTGGGGAAACCTTGAAGTGTATGAATAAACACTACAGAGTTAACCAAAGTGATTTATGCAAATGTGATTAGTAAATATTCTACAATAATCTAAACACAGTACCTGAGAGTCCAAGTCTTCACCCTTCATACACAAGTTTGCATCAATGACATTCAGTCCCACCAACAGTCCAGCAATTACTGCTCCTTCTTCCTCCATCATCAAAGCATTGGGCTCATAGAATTCACTGAAGGAAAAAACAAAAAGCAGAGTGACAGCAACCTCTTTTAGAAGAGCGGTCTTGCTAGAGTTTCAAAAATACCATCTTGTCACTTTTACATTTTCATCAGTTAGCTACGATATTATCTAGAGCGACATACATGGGTGTTTCTATACATTAGAGCCAACCTTAAAAGGTCCTTTCTGTTGATAATAGTCTTCATGTAGTCAGACAGCTTCTTCTGCATTAAGGCCAATCGCAGCCATGCTCTGCCTCTTCCCAAAGGAGTTCTAAAAGAAGGAACATTTCTGAATCAGAAACAGCTGACATGAAAACCATCTGAGAGAAAAACACGGTGAAAGACAAATTCATCTTACTTGAGCCCTGGAAGGTCTTTAACACTGGCAGTGATCTCCCCAGCTTCTGGAGTCAACTTCTCCACTAGTTCAAGAGGGCCCCAAAAGGACTTATTCTGACCAAGGAATGTCTTCTTAGCTTTAATACATTAAGGGTTGGGGAAGAGGGTACACTATATGAGGACACTGGACAAACATTGCTGAAAGAGGAACATTTATGTGTGCTGTACATCCTGGTGCATACTTTTGAGTCCATGTTTCAGACAGTGCTCCATCACTACAAAAAACTGCTGCAAGGGGGCGTAGTCTGAGTCCAGAGTGCGGCCTAGGTTTAGTGCAGACTCGATCAGGCCCTTAATGCTCAACTTGGCCATGTTCATCAGGTTAAGCCTCTCGATCGCGATGGGGTCCTTAGGATCTGGGGGCACATAACAAATAAACATTATAAGCCACTACTGTCAAAGATTTGTGTCTGTGCTGAGAAATATAATAATGAATATTTCCGTTCTGAAAATTTGTTTCAGGTCCCCAGAATCACTTAAACTTGCTTTTACACAGAGGCCATGTTAGTTCTTAGCTGCAATGTGTGTATGATACTTGCATGCTCACATCATCATACTACACCACTCAACTGTATGTTATTGACTTTCCACATTCTTGTAGACACAAGGCAGTCGTACATAACAAAAAACAGTAACAAAATTCAAAACAAGTTTGGCTAGCATATTAACACACAACTCGACTGAGTCGATCTGGAGCATGTTACATGCACTACAAAATACCTTATGGTTTTTTAAAATTTGGAACCAAAATCAGTGTAGAATCAGCAAGTCAGTGTAGCATAATGGTCATAACTATGTTTCTTTTATGGTACACTGAAATAAGAGCTGAATGGAAGATTTTTTTGCAATGTTTGTGCATTTTACGGGAGGTGTTTGCTCTGATCAGATGAAGAAAAGGCCAAGTTGCGCCACTGTGTCAGTGGCTAATAATTATTTTTTAAATATAGATCGCAAAGGCACGGCCCAAAGCAACAAAGCCTCCAACAGTCCCTAAGTAATTGTGGCAAACAGAAACAGGAACTTCATTTTTCAACTCATGAAAGTGAAAATTACAGTCTATCACACAATATTAAAGCTTTCATTTAATGTTAAATAAGCTACTCCAACAACTAAAGTCCCACCATAATTTTCTTACGCTACTATAAAATCATACTGGCAGCACTAAATGTTAAAGTGTGAACGGTCTCTCGAGACCAAAAAAATCTAATCAACATCTTAGAACTGCAGGAACTAATTTAAGGTTCAGATTCACAAGGAAATGGAGCGCGTGTGAAATGCCAATAACACCATGCAAGTGCTGGGAAAAAACAGCCAGAAAGAATTGGGTGGGGCAGAAGGGAAGAAAGAAAAGACAGAATCTGAAAAAAGTTCACAAAGACAAAAAGAAAAAGCTCATCTAGCTAGACAGATAAACATCTACGTATTATAGTATCTAAAAAAGCTAGCAACAATAACTGGAGAGCCAGGTACCTATGACCACGAGAGGAAGGAGAGCAGAACTAGAAATTAAAAAAAGAAACATGGAAATAAAGATGAAAAACAAGCATGACTGAGACGACCGGTGAGCATCAGCCTCTAGAGTAGCCGTGCTGTGTGCTGTTCATAGCGGCCGGAGCTATTGTGTGAAAAGGGCAGGTCTAGATGGCCACTTAAAACAGCTGTTATGGCTGGATGGTGCCAGAGGTGAGCATGATGGGAGAAAGCGATGCAGCCATACGCACCTTTAAACTCATCAAGCATTTGCATTTGTTCCACCAATTCTGTGAAATCCTCCCATGAATCTTTGCAAAGGGCAATGGAAAAGAAAAGGAAAAACAAACAAAAAAACAAACAAAAAAATTGTTTCATGTGTTTCATGCTCATCATCGGTGTAGACTCTACTATTAAAAAGCAATGCTCTTATAAGACTTGGCACATAAAACATGCCCATGAAGCTCTTTTTGCTCATTAGGCTTCAGTATCATTACCATAACTCAGTTGAAAAAATCCCAAATAAAGTACTTAGATGATACACTACTGTGCAAATTGCTTTGTGAGTACTTCAAATACACTCCCATAGTTTCTCAAGTCAGCCACAAAAGTAGATATAGCTCATTGCTTTTGCCCAGCCACCATCGCCACTGCAAGTAAGGGAAATGGACAGTCATAAAATGTAACTCAGATCAGAATCAGAATAAGAACTTTATGGATCCTAAAGGAAATTGCTTACGCTACGACTGCATATACAAAAAGATAAGAACAAGATTCAAGATTCAAGATTCAAGATACTTTATTTGTCACATGCAGTCATACAAGTACAACACACAGTGAAATGTATGCTAATAAGTAAAAAACTAAATATAAAATATAATCTATAAAATAAAATAACTTTTTTGTTACATTCCAACCTGTCATTTGTTTTTGAATCTTATTTTATGTGATGCACGTGCACAAAATAGTCCAAGTTGGTATATATATATGTATATGTAATTAGTGAAATTAGTGAATTAGTGAAATGAAGGTTACATGATCCATCAGTATAAACACATCTTTACTGAAAGGCCCCAGATGCTGCAACACCACCCAGCAAGAGGCATCACATCATGAACACCAAGAGCTATCCAAACAAGACAGGGACAAAGTTGTTGAGAAGCACAAGTCAGGGTTGGGTTATGAAAAATATCCAAATCTTTGATGATCAATTATCTTCAAATGGAAAGAACATGGTACCACAACAAACCTGCAAGGAGAGGGTCACTCATCAAAACTCACAGGCCGAGAGGCAGCACAGAAACCAAAGGTAACCCTGAAGGAGTTGCAGAGTTCCACAGCAGAGACTGGAGTATCTGTCCATAGGACCACAATAAGCCAGGCTAGACTTTATGGAAGAATGGGCAGGAAAATCCATGAAGAAGGCACGCTTTCAGTTGCCAAAAAGGCATGTGGGCGACTCCCCAAATGTATAGAAAATGTCATGTCTGGCACAACCCAACACATCCCATCACCCTGAGAATATCATGCTGTGGGGATGTTTTTCAGCAGCAGGGACTGCTGAACTGGCCCGAGTCCAGGGAAAGATGGACGGTGCTAAATACAGGGATATTCTTGAGCAAAACCTGTGTCAGTCTGCCTGTGATTTGAGACTGGACTGAGGTTCACCTTGGTGTTGTTCACCTAAAGCAACAATCGAGGGGTTTAAGGGGAAACATTTAAATGTGTTGGAATGGCCTAGTAAAAGTCCAGACCTCAATCCAATTGAGAATCTGTGGTCAGACTTGAAGATTGCCGTTCACAAGCAAAAAATATTCCAACATGAAGGAGCTGGAACAGTTTTGCCTTGAGGAATGGGCAAAAGTCCCAGTGGCAAGATGTGGCAAGCTCATAGAGACTTATCCAAAGCGACTTTGGATAAGTCTCCAGGGGTCTCTGTAATTGCCCCAAAAGGTGGCTTAACAAAGTACTAACTTTAGTTAGTAAAGTTAGGGGGTGAACAGTTATGCTCGCTGAAGTTTTCTGTTATTTTGTCCTAGTTGTTGTTCGCTTCACAGTGACAGTGTCAAAGTTGTAGGCATGTTCTGTAAATTAAATGGTGCAAAATCTCAAACAATCCATTTTAATTCCAGGTTGTGAGGCAACAAAACTTGAAAAATGCCAAGTGGTTGGGAATACTTTTGCAAGGCACTGTATATACATAAAATACTGTGGTCAGTAAGGAAGGTATTAAATATGATGACCTTGCACACAACATTAAAATTGCATACATGAGCAGTTATATGACAAACATTATGTGACTGTGTAACAGAGGGAGGAGTTATATAGTCTGAAGGCAGTAGGGAAGAAGGATTTTATGTGGTAGTGTTTAGTGAAGCACTTTATGCTGGTCAGTCTGTGGCTAAAAGTGTTTTCTATTCAATCAACACCGTGGAGTGGATGATCAGTATTGTCCACAATGGGCTGAAGTCTAGACAATGTTGTAATTTCAGCCGAGTTCCTCACCCATGACTGAGCCTGCTTTCCCGATCAGCTCGTTGCGTCTCCTGGTGTCTATCACATTCATGCTGCCACTCCAGCACACCACAGTATAGAAAGTGCTACAATCCAATAGACTCAAAGAACATCCACAATGTGGTGTTGCAGACTCTAAACGATCAGAGTCTATGTTGGAAATACAGCCTAACTTTGACCAGTTCAACTTGTTGTTGATATGCACACCAAGGTCTTGAAAGAGATCCACATACCCCCTATAATGGACAGGGAGTAACAGGAGTCCATGATCTTCTGAGGTCTAGCACCAGTTCCACAAATCAAAAGGATTATTTACTGCCAACATACTATATAATAATAGTTTCTAAATCTAATTTGTGGCAGGTTTGTAGATTCAGAAATTCCAAGCAACCAAAAAGTAGAAATGATTTCACTGCTACTATGAAAGTACATGGCTGTCTACACTCTAAAAGAAGCTGTAAATCATAGAGTCTGTAAATAGGGCAGCTGGTAGCCTAGTGGTTAGGATGCTCACCCTGAGATCAGGAAGTCATGGGTTCTAATTCCAAGACTGCCAAGCACCACTGAAGTAACCCCTGATCAAGACAGCATCCCCACACACTGCTCCCTGGGCGCTGCGTTCCTAGCTGTCTGCTGCTTCACTTGGTGAGCGGGATAAAAACAAAGGAAGAATTTCCTGCAATTCACACTGTGTGCTGTGGTTTGTTCACATATGACAGAACAGTCACTTTCATTTATAAGAAAGATCAATTGTTGATCTAAAATGATGCCTCAGTAAAATCGATTATAATGCTACTATACATTTAAATGGCTTTTTGTGGAAACTGTAATGTTGCTGATGCCACTGGTTTTGCTGTTAATCAATAACACATCTTACTGCTTTTAGGGGCAAAAGCCGTTTCACATTACAACACGTCACTTCTAGGTAGATCTGAATGACTTTTCCGCAGCATTGTGCTACTTGAATATCCAATCACTGTTCATTTATATTTCTTTCTATGTAAAATCTACATAAAGAATGCTGTATACTCCAGGAGTAGATTTAAAGGGAAGCAACGGAAGCCAACACCCACTGTTTTGCTAGTCCCTGTAGAGAACATTTGTAGAGAACATTTATCTTGCCTATACAGAATCTAAATCGATACCAAATTTGTATTTATATATTTGAACTGAATGCCTCAAGAAACAATTTAATACTTCGCTTTTATCTCCAGAACTCTATTATATATTATACCTTCTGTACATACCCACACAGCAAATGGACCTACTTCTGTTGGCACTGCCCCACTATGTGGATTATGTGTGAAATCTAACCATGAAAAGCTCTCCATGGGGAACTGCTGAGTCAAATGCATTAAGACAGGCGCTACACACAATAGCACAGACTGCCCATACAAATAAATGCTGATGTACAGAAACCCATCAAGTGCCTTACTAACTGATGTACAGTGAGCAAATGCAAGCTGACCTTTGTCATGGTATCACGTCTATGTGGATAATCTTGGAAGGAACGTTAATTGGGGACGACATTCTGCCTTAAAATGTGGAGGGAGGTAGCTCAGTGGGTAGGATACTTGCCTCCAGACCAATAGGTCATGGGTTCGAATCCTACCTTCAGCATACCACCATTGGGTCCCTGAGCAAGACCCTTAACCCCAAGTTGCTCCAGGGAGACTGGCCCCTGTAGTCAGGGAATGAAAGTCGCTTCGGATAGAAGCGTCTGTTAAATGCTGTAAATGTAAAATAAAAAATCTAGAACAGTTCTGAGGTTTATTTATCTAAATAAAAATTATAGTACAATGACTATATTTCAATTAATAATTACAAAAATTATATTTCAATTAAAACTCATTTAAATCAAAAGACCAAAGAACACTTTCACTTCAGTGAACCACTGGCTGTAATTTGTTAATAACTGGCCTGCAGTGCAAGGAAACCTAAAATATAAGGCCTTTTTGTGTGTTCCAGAGTGTGTTAAAACGAGGAAAAAGAAGCACACTCTTAAAAAAATCGAATCACTTTATCTATTATAAACATATGAAGCTGGTTCTGTTTCCTGCAACTACAGGAATAATACATTGCCTAGAATAACAGATGCTGTATCTGCCCTAGGCCCATTGGCCACATCTCTTCCTAAGAGAATTGATCACGACTCAACATAATAATACCTTGAGTCTCAATCCCAGCCTCGTCTCCAGGGTAACAGCACAACTGTAAGACTCCCATCATTTCATCCTAACATATGGCTGCTTGGATCTGAACTCTCCAGGGAAAAACTGGACACAACGTCAATGACTTCAAGTGTCAGCTGACGGTCCTTTTTATGTTTAGAGCTTCACTCTTACACATCCACTATGCACACTTTCAGTAATGTGGAATCTGATCATTTTATTTTTGATTTAGGATCATATTGGTGTGCTTTTCAGTAAGCTTTCTCATTAACTTGAAGTGCAAGAATCCCCTCCAAGACAAAATAATAATAATTAAAAAAAACTAAACAAACTGGGCATTTACATCTAAGTACAAAAACATATAAAATATAAAAAGGGTATATATTCATCATAATTGTGCACATTTGTAAATAAAAAGTTATATAAATTATGTTTTCAGAATGTCTGCCAGATGAAAATAAGCAGAAACGGAGAAGCCTCAGGTCTTCTTTTATAAAGCACTTAGAGTTTACCTGACAAGACTGGACAAAAGGAACTGAATAAAAAGAAAACAATTATTTTCCATTATTTACCATGAAATCCTTTTAACTGTACACTGAATGATACTTCTGTGGCTGAATTTAGTGATTTTATTCTTCCAGGGCCTATGGCTGACACGCCTTAAATGATGAACAGGCTGCTTCCTGTTGCAGCAAATCCAAAACTGAAAAAGCATTCAAACCAAACTGCCAAAAAAAAAAAACATTTCCAGGCAGACTTGCAGAGACGCTGGTGGGGCATTTTGGTGGAGGGCTCGGCCTGTGCGGCCCAGCATGGAGTGCACCTACCTTCGTGAGCTGGCTCTGGGTCAGGCGTGAGCGAGATGTCATTGAGCTCGCGCAGGCACAGCCACTCGCCATCCACAGACACGCGAAAGTTGCAGAGATAGATGGTCTCCCGAGCGGCCTGCGTGATCTTGTCCGTAGTGGGGGTAGGGGCCTCGCTCTGGGGCGTCAGATCAGCCATGGTGACTCAGCTGCTAGCAGAGAGACGACAACAACACTGCCAGCGATGGCGGCCCTCACCAAACGTAAGGCAGAATGCCTATTAATGAGGGGGAGGGGAAGAAAATTCCACTCAAGCTCTTTCCAATGGTCCTTGTGAGCACAATGGAAAGAAAAGGAGAAGAAAAGACAAAGGAAAACAACGGGACAAATGAGAGCAGGGCAGTGAAAAGCAGGACTGCAAAACAAGATGAAATTCCTTGTAGGTCCCCTCAATTCCCCCCCCGGAGCAAATCACTGAGGAGAAAATCCGCTGTGTGAATAAAGGATGCCCTGCGTTCCGGGCTGGCTCAGCAAGACCACAGGACTGAGATGCTGCAAGAGGCTGAGTGGTGGAGCTACAATCACAACTGTGCTCTCTCCCTCTCCTCCTTCTCCTACACAGCTCCGGCTGAGAGAGAGCAGGATTGGCTGTGTGCTCTGCAACCAAGTGGGTGTTGACCAAGATGGCTGCCGTGATGCTGAGCAGGACTGTGGGAGTCACGTGAGCAGATGGTGCAAGTGTAGAGAGATCCATTCCCCAGAGGCTGGGCTGATGCAGGAGTGTGCTCATCCGTGATCTATTTCTCTTGGCTCACACAGACGGTCTGAGAGAGGGATACAGGCTCGACCAGCTAAGCCTCGATTCTGGTCATAAACAGAATGCACTTGCTGATCCAAGATTTTAGGTCATGGCAATAGAGTTGTTTATGATGATGCATTTAATGTCAATATCTGGCTGTAATAATAGCACAGCTGAGGATTCTGCAGTTGTGTACTCCGTTTGGTTAATTTTTCATAGTCTAAATGAACTATTAAAATAATCTTTTTTTTGCAAGTGTCCCAAGTTCAATAATTAAGTAGAAAAAAGGGGAATAAACGAAGGTGCACCATGAAAAGGGCATATACAAGTCACTCATCAAATGTTCTACTACGAGATGAACTCATCAGGAATGCCAAGGCAAGATAAACAGACAACAGTAACGTTCTTCAGATATACTGCCTCTTGGACAAAGACTGTACAAACCTTAAGACATGAGTGCATAAACTACTTGCCTTAGGTAGTATTCAGGCTCTGCACTGCAACTAATTCAAGCAATTCTGTCCAAATGTGGGCTTTTGTTTATCAAATTGTCCTTATACCTGCTACTCTAAGACTAAACATGATAGTAGGTTCACAGGAACAAGACGATTTTTCAGATAACTTTAAAGATGAAATAAATTACTGGTAAAAGCCCTTTTAAGCCTTATTAAGCTTGAATTACCATGTACAGGGGCAACTGGATATAACAAAATCATTGGCTTTTCTTGTCCGATTCTCAATAATTTCATTCAACCTTATAACTGTGCATGAACTCCTAACTTGCTGAAGCTGTGTGTGACCTGAAATCCTTTTCACAAGTTAAAAGAATTAAAACAATTACATAATAAAAAAAATCTAATCTATTTTAAGCAGAAACACTTGCAAACCATAAATCAAAGTAGTACACCGTCAGTGACCAGATTTTTCTTCAAGCATGATACAGAGCTCTGGACCGGAGATGATTACACATAGTCTAGCCGAAGACATGGTCATATTTCTTTGGGGGGGGGGGGGGGGAGGCCCTTTCCCCTTTCTGGCCACAGTTGAAAC
>JBBPDE010000040.1:8768553-8787865 GCA_037974605.1 Nannopetersius ansorgii | reverse complement strand
GAGTTGAGATTTTGGCATACGGTTTACATGAAGTTTTATTTGACTGTTTTGATAAAGACAATTAGTCGACTACTTTTTGAATAACTAGTCAGCTACTAAAAATGAATAGTGTTGCAATTCCCAAGTCAGTCTTGGAAGTTAGCTAAATGATGAGAATACTGTTAAGAGTTGCAGGTGATTAATTATAAAATCTAACTAAACTGAAACTGGTATGAGCTGAACACTCATACCTGGGGTGGGGTTCATGAACACCCCAAGTTTCTGTCTATTGCATCAGATGCTCGTTTGCTCTGAAACTCAGAAGTCAGAAGTCCTGTGCCTGGGGCCATGCAGGCGGCCTCAGTGCAGAGGCGTGCCCTGTCCAGCCCCTTGCAATGCAGTGCTGGGCTTACTCTGTTTTAGCAGTAACGACAGATTAGTCCCCTGTAATCACTGATGGACTGACTACACACGTAATGCAGCTTGTCCTTTTGAGCGAGGCTCGGACGCCCTTTTACAGCCTGAAAGAAAGAGCGGAGTGTTTACCCTTTGGGGCGAGTGGCTCAGGTATGCCGCTCAACTTTTGTCCTCAAAAAGACGCCTCACTTCGACTGTAATTAATTTCTGATTCCTCTGTACACAAACGGCATTTCGGACCAACCCATACTCCCTTTCTTTGGCATTCGAGAGGCAAATCCCTCTTGTTGTCGCTTTGTCAGCATCTAGCATTCAACAGGGGATTTTTACTCCCCCCCCCCCCGCAGTGGAACGCAGATGTGTATGTAACTTTTTCACCCTGTTTGATACCCGTGACAACTTGTTGCTAATAAAGAAGTCAGTGCAATGATTGAATGACATTTGGTTTGGAGCCTGGGTAAATACTTACAGTACCTGTAACAACTAGCAGATGACAAGGCATCCTTCATCAAAACATTCTAGGCAATGTGAAGAGGGATAGTAAAAAAAACACACAGCCAGTGGTGACATACATTTTAAAAACACTACAGCACTTTCATTAGTGAAATGAAGTATGTGTCTCTCTTTTGGATCTACATGTCATAACTGAGAATGTGTATCACCTGGAAATCGATTCTTTTTTGTTTTAGTAATATATAGAAAAGCAAAGCACAAAAATATCACAATCAAAGATCACAGCAATGGCAGAGAACAACCTTTTATTAGAAAACCTTTTATTAGAAATTTCAGGAAAATCAGGTTCTACTACTGCATGGCTTTAAATAATTTTTTTTGGTGGTTTTATTTTTTAACAGTGTAGTCCAGGGATGTAGTGGACTCTCTAAAAACTACTCACCCAACAAGATTTTGCGGTCCGGTGTTTATGCCAGAGTTCACTGTGTTCATAAAAGCTTTTTGCTGGCAAAGACGGAGAACAGTGTATTCCCACCTGCACACATCCCATTGAAACAGATAGGAAGAGGCCTATCTTCACTTAAGCCATTGTCTCACCATATTGGTCAGCTTCCCATCAATAAATCACACGCAGGGCCATTCTGGAACCAGCTGTCGAACGGCATTTCCCGGGCAAAGAGCTTTAGATTTAGAACGGCCTGGCCCACGGCGGAAAAAAAAGACACCTGGAATCAATGAAACTCCGCTCTCACAGTTGTGCAAAGGAATAAAACCTTTCTGGCACAAAAGGTAATCAAATACTCGCCATCATAAACGCTCTGGAGACTATGACAGAGTCTAGGCTTTATGTGTTGTAAGGTCTGCTAGCGATGCACACCAGGTCCATAGAGGTCAAAAGAACTGTCAGGCGAAAGAAGTCAAGTGCTTTGATCAGAGTTACGTCTTCTCATTCGTCTGTTCATGAGTGCAAATCCATCTCCTGACTTAAATATCAGAAAAACAGCGGAGCTAAACTTGATTAGCATCACAAAGACTAGCATTTGTTGTGTCCTTTTTTTATAACTCATTTTTGTTATAAGAGCAAGCTTTCATGTGTACCAGAATGGCGAGCTGGTTTTAGCCCTGAGGTATTATTCTGCTAAGTGGAGGAATTCGTGTCATTGAGAGAGCTTTTCTTCGCTGTTCAAACAATGAGCAATGAATTATAGGCCAGCTAGTGGCAACCTGTCCGCCCTTCACATGAGGATGGGAGTGTTTCATCCTGCTGAAACAACATCCTCTCGAAACAAATTCGACACAATCGGACAGTTGACAGATTGAGATTTGGCTTTGTCGATGCGATATGTAGCTGTGTTGATACTTTTTCCTCCCACGCCATTTTGCTGACTGACACACCTAAAGAAAGTTCACGCCTTCTACTTAATTTGCTGACCTAAATTGCAACATGTTGAAAGTGCACCTGTGGAGAAAAAATGCGCTGCTACATTTAGTCGCAGCTGTTGCCAAGTGCTCGGTTAGCCACATAAACAGGAGCTTTGGGAGTTTACTTTAAAAAGCATTCAGGTTTAGTGAAATGAAACGATTGATTTTGACCCATGTGTCCTACATCTCGTCTCTTTTTAAGAAGACCGTTTATGTAGCTCCACTACCAGTACCACTGATCTGAGAAAACCAATTGAAATTTCATTTTTAAAAAATAATTTCTTTCAGTAAAGGGCTTTGTTATGTGTAAATAGCACTACCGCAGAGAACAAGGGTCAGTTTTACTGATCAAAATGTGAAATGTGTCGCTGGAGTGTGCAGCAGTGAACTAGACACGGTTTGACCTAATGTATATAATGTTAGCGATCTAACTGTATCTCCAAAATCTAGATTTTTTTAAATTCGTCTAACAAGTTGAGGCTCATTCATTTCCTCCCAAAGATTATATTACCAGACCAATAAAGGACGGGCTTCTTTTTGGCAGCAATAGTGGACTTATTTTGTAGAGTGACTTCATTTTGGTGGAAAAAACATACATTTGTCTTATAACTTCATTACAATGCGAGGGTATCACACACATACTATATGGACAAAAGTATTATGACACCCGACCATTACACCAACAGGGACTTTAATATTGCATTGAAATATATGGACTTTAATATGGAGTTGGTCCCCCTTTGCAGCTATATCAGCTTCCACTGTTCTTGGAGGGCGTTCCACAATATTTTGGAGTTTCTGTGGTAATTTGTACCGATTCTGTCGAGCTTTTATGAGGCACTGATGTTTGATGAGAAGGTCTGGCTCATAATTTCTGTTCCAGTTCATCCCAAAAGTGCTGGATGGGGTTGAGGTCAGGGTTTTGTGTGGGCCAGTCAAGTTCTTCCGCACCAAACTCATCCAACCAACTATGTCTTTATGGACCTTGCTTTGTTCACTGGGACACAGTCATTCTGGAATAGAAATGTTTCTTCTCCAAACTGTGCACAAAGTATGGCATTGTCCAAAATCGTCTTGGTCTGCTGAAGCAGAAAGGTGTCCTTCACCGGAAGTATGAGGCCACCTGAATTCAATACTTAAAAGGTGTGTCCCAATACTTTTGTCCATATAGTGTAATTTCAGGTCATACTTGACATCTCTGGACTTTATTGCAATACTGGTCAGTGAGGTGTATTGGTTATCTCTCCACAGTCAAAGACAAAAGGCATTTTCAGACTTCTCTTCAACATTTACACCAGGACACACACACAGCTGGAGAAAGACAGAGTGCTGGTCAGCCTCAAGCAGAGCTGAGAGTGATTCAGAATGAACTGAGCTCTTCCATCCCAAATGAGGCTGATCCTTCCTTCCTGATACAGCATCTCCGCCGCAGCAGCCATGTATCAGGTGTCCAAAACCCCAGAACAAATCTCTTATAAATGTTTATTCAGTGGCCACATTCTACAAGTCTAAACTCCGCCCGGTAAGCTTGCACCACTGGACGAGCCTTCCCTGATCGTCTGATAACAGCGGGCCTAAACTCCCCAGGTGTTTAAGAGAGAAAACCTGAGTCTGTACTGTCAAGCCTCTCTCATTAATCATTTCACCAGTGTCAAACCCATTACTTTTACTTCCCATCCCATTAACAAGCTATTACAGGCCACTGCCTCTGAGCTGCACTGACGTATACCTCTCAAGTTTAGAATCCCAGTAACCCATGTCGCAATGTTGTCTTTTGCATCTTTTGTTTTCTTTTTCGGAGGTGCTGACAGGCGTCTACATACTGTTACACTGTCCTCATTGTTCATGATATTCCATCTGTCAAACTTCTTACATGCTCCACTTTGCTTTCTCGATTCTTACCTGGCGGCAAAGGATGCCCAGACCTAGATTTTGTAGTCTAGGAGAAAGTCTTGATAAAACGTCTTCCTTTTTTGCCTCCCGTGGTAACTATTTTTATAAATGGTCATTTTGTCTGGTTTCTTTAGCTTGTGTCTCCTTGTATAAAATGCTTGAAATAGCATAACAAGACCTCTGGAATTTCCCGAGCACCCACATTTTATTTAATACCTGTATATCTTTGCTGTAATCATTAACAGTTGGTTCACTCTGAGTTCAGCTTGCACTGAGCGACCATCAGGAGTGTGGGCCATGAAAGCGATTTGGTTTTCAGCAAAAAACCACAAGAGAGGGGCTGGCTAAATTGTTTTGGTTAACACACCCGAGAGTAATCCTGGTGCCACGGCTGACGGAAATAAAAAACGTCGTCTAAAATTGCAAACGATCCCATCCTCTTGAGAGGTTGCATTAAGGTACGGAACAGGGCGCTGACAAGTCGGCTGAATTAAGGAGTAATCCGGCCTGCTGGGGGGGAAATGTATACGAGTCAACGCAAGACCCAAAAATCGCAGCCCCCTCATTGCAAGCTAGGGAACCCAATCCTGGAGTGCTTAGACAGGCGCCATTTTCCCCAAATAGTAATTAGATGTTCTATCAAATATCAACGCTAACCTTAAGTGCTTCTCTCAGGGAAAAAAAACGCCTCGCTTTTTGTGGACCTTCTCATTGACACCTGGGGAATATGATCTTTTACGTGAAGGATCATTCGAGCAAAAGCAAGTAACAATTAAACTCTGGAATGGTAACCATTAGACCATATCAGAACACGGCACAACCCTTTTACCTATTGTGAACTTGACCTAGAGCCCCCTTTTCCTGAGCAAGAGGGACCCATGAGCTCTCAAGCTCTCAATTAAAAAAGAGACAATAGAATTCCCGGCAGCTAGAGCGGTGGTACATCATCACTTTCTTTTGAGTCGAAGCAATGGCTAAACAAACATTCTTAAATAGAGCAGTTTGGCAACCCAGCCAGGTCCCCTCACTCCCAAAGCAACAATTACTCCCTGTAGGCTTCGCTAATCCTGAAATATGGACCTGTGACTAATGTCGGAATTTAGCAAGAAATCAGCTCTGGTTTCACAAGGCTTTATTGGAATAAAGCATGATGCAGATCCCCCTCCCCAGCCTGTGATGGATGGGATGAGGCTAAGAGGCTGGGCCGGGCTTCCCCACTGCTTGTCTTTCACTATCAGTTTGCCGTTAGTGCTAATGAAAAGTGTCACAGAAGCATGTAACAAGGCTTTTCAGCCCATTGCCAAAGAGATAAGCCGTCACGTCAACTTTAACTTAGAGAAAGGTACATTTGAATGGGTTTAATGTGTGTAAAAAAATTTGGCCAAACACTGTAAAACACAAAAACATGTTTATTTTTACAAAAGACAAGGCATCACTATATTTGGAGACATTGTGAACGACTAACCTTTCATCGCTAAAGGAAAATTAATTTATTGTAAGATCTAGCAACAGTAGTGACATGACAAGGTCCTACTAATATATGTATACATAATAGAAATTTCTTGTTTCTTGTCACAGCATAAATATGCATTTGCGAAAATTAGCAAAATAAATGCTGCAAATAAGCTTTGCGTTCCACCAAACAAGTTTATTTTGTAAATCCACTTACAAAACATCACTGACTAACAGACACACAGTGACAAAGCAAAGTGTTGTGACGCACAAACCCATGTGGAAACTTTCAAAATTCCACGAAAAGTGGACACACGTAGGAATTACGAAGAAACCGAGTGTCTATATACAATCTTGGAAAAGATTTTCCACTGCTTTCGTAAAATGTAAGCAAATGTCTAGCATGTGTACAAAACACAAATGACCAGCTCTTCCATTATGCGGGACTAAACATCTGTACAACAGTGTTTTAACATCTCTACCTCTTGGACTCTTTTGCATTGACTTGTGTCCTTAATTGCATACAGTTGTTACTCATGCAAATTTTAAATCAAACAATTTTTTTAAGCTTTGTCACATATTTTGTCTGTAATAAACAATGTGACAATCTTACACTTTTCATGAAGAAGGCAATTTCAGTCTTACACGTTTTCTAAATTGTGTCGCTGTTATAATTATGATTCCCTGTGTAAACAGTTTATTTAGCGTGAGAGCAGAAGAATTCTGCAAAAAAAAAAAAAGCCAGACCCCTTGAACTTTTATTTACACATACACATGGAACAGGCTCAATATACTGCAAGTTCCAGTTGTGTGTTTGATGTTAAATACTGATTTCTGATAAAAAGAAACGGTACCCTTCGAGGCAGTTGTTGTGTAAACAAACGCTACCTGTATTTTTCAAGATAAAACTTATTAATCTTGTTTCATAGATAAACTGTAACAGATAACTAAACTAATTGCACTCATCATCTTGACCACACACATTTCAAAGGTTTTTCTTGTCTTTTTGACACAATTTGCAGAGGAGTCAAACACTCATTACATACAAAAACAACATACAATTGTGGTGAACTATGGAGTCTCACACGGAAAACTTTGTCAGACGATCATCAACCTGTTGGACCAGTACATGGGACTTGAACAAGACATTTCTCCTGATGTTGCTTTTGTCAATATATCTTCAGTTCATAAATCCTATATTTTTCCCTTTAGGTAAACACATACAGTCTATACAACCTTTATAATCCCGTTAAATAAGTCCCAGCACAGCTTGATATCACTGAGGTTTTTATAGACCATTTCAAGTCCAGATACAAACTCTAGAATGTCTTAATAATTCCCCCGAGCGTAGACCGCAGTTGAGGAATGAGAGCCTGCACTATCAGCCTGCAAGTGCTTTAGCACATGTAGCCCATTCATGACAAATGTGCTGTTAACGTTTTTATACCATCAATGCAGGAGCAGAAATTCTCACCCCCTTACTGAAACCAAACACTGTAATGGGCAGACATGTTTTTGTTCATGGTAATTCCTTTGACGAATTTAATTTAGTAATGCTTTAGTAATGCTTTTCTGACATAATTTTCCCTGTTTCTACTGAGCAGAGTTCAAGATGCTCAAAAGCTCCTGCTATATTATAATAAAAAAATATATATAAGCACAAATACTGTCTCTGGGGTGGTACCTCTAATAAAGATAAAAAAACAATATATAATATTACAATTATGTTCTGTACCTAGAATGTACCTGTGAAGGCACACCCCCGAGACATGAAGGGAATGAGTCCAGTAAAACTCAGATTTTGTACCTTTGTTACTTGACTATTAATTTTTTTAAATGCTGGGTTAAAAAAGTTACAAATATGCTCCTGCTAACTCAGTTCTTAAGACGGTTGTTGTATCTTTGTGGGTACATTTATTTTGTTTGAACAAAAACATTTTTTTTCTGACAATGCAGCAAAGATACCACAGAACTCACTTCTAAATTGTGTTTTGCCCGTTCTGTGACAACTATGAACACAGTGCTATCAGCCACCAACATCTACTAACATCATTAAAGCCCACAGCTCAGTTGTAAACATTGCTGACCCAGACACAGGGGCAGGAGATACACAAATGTGTGTAAATCTTCAAAGCCGATCAAATGCACCTTGCATTCAAACAAGTGAGCGCGGCCCCAGCAAGTCGAGGGTTCACGTCTCGGCCATGGACTTGAATGATGGAGAGGGGTCCGTAGCCTAGCTGCTGTATATTATTGGTCATTTGTTTCCCCCAGAAAGCCCCTGCATTCTTTCAGCAGAATGGTGTATCTAGCCCAGCAGTGGAGCATGGCAAAATACTTTGGCACACAGGTGTTATTTGCCACTGTTGGCAGATTTTAAGGAGCTACCTGAGAAAGATGTTGATCAAACCCAAGATTCGGACCATAAGGGGATTTTCTTCTTGGACGTTGGAGGACATTTATGCTTCTTTTAACTCGATGGAGGCATTTTGATCTGCAGCTCCGGCTTCAAACGTTGTCATTGTTTAGGTCCGTCCAAAACATATCATCTACATTACAGGACGCCCATATTGCTCTGTGCATTTGTACTCGAGTGGCAACAAGTTGTCCGTGAGACCTCTGGTCAGTGAAACTGGTCATCTTACATTACATCTGATCAATATCTGTTCGGGGTTATTCCGCCAACTCTAACTAAACAGTAGCAGATGCTGCCCGTATATTAAGGAAATGGGAGCAGCTACAGTCATAGTCACATCTGAGGGCCTTCCCGCAATCTGCTTTTGCGATCTGAAAGCTGACATCACAGCTATACATGTTGACATTATCTTACCACTATTAGTTCATTTATATCATCATCCTGAAAGATTTGCATGTGGGAGATGGATTTCTTATCTGTCGCTCTCTTAGACTGCAAACATTTGCACATTGAAGGTTTCACCACTGAGTTAAATCATAATACACAGAGCCCAAGTGCGATCTGGTCAAAACTGCTTTTCACAGAGCAGTACAGAAGGTGGACACGTACAATAAATGCCATAGAAAGAATCTGAATTACTGCACGGTGGAGTGCGGTGCGGGTAAGGTGTCGCACATTTTGAGAACACATGTTCCTCATGGTTGTGTGATCAGTTCTAGGGGAGATACACAAGGCCCTGCTGCCTGCTGCGTGACTGATAGAGAGGTATTTCAACATGTGAGAGATGCATTTTATTAATGTGTGGATTTTTCTCCTACCCGCACACCCCAACACCTAGCACAACAGCGCAACATGCATAACAGGACTTGTGCATATAACCCATAATGCCATCCAGACATTTTTGCATGGATGTATATAATACTTTTTCACATTTATGACTCAGAACCTCACACTGTACCACACTTTACACTGTCAGACATAACAGACCATTATTCCACAGAATTTCTGCATTATTTATTTGCGAAGCAAATGTGTGCAGAAGGATTTTGTTGTGAAATATATCAGGCCTGGGAATTGGAATAGTTGTTTAATCCATCTTAAAACTGGCACACGGAAAGCCATAGAAATGGTTATGAGAATTCTGCTTCTGTTTTACAATAATTTTGAGAGAAGATACAAGCATAAAACATTTATTTTTTAAAAAGCATGGAGGTACCCCATAAAATTTTTTAATAAAACAAAAAAAAGCAAACAAACAAACAATCTAAGAAGCAAATAAATAAGGGTTATCAAACAAATAATAATTGATCTTTTAATAATTTATCCAAATAAATTACACACATTTTTTGCTGTAAAAGTGTTTATAGAAAAAACATTGTTATGACCTAATATGCTGAGGGAAAATAATCAAAAATGCTTCAGCAAGAACAATAATTAAACAAAGTCCATCCATAAGCTGCTCATACATTTTTTTTAATGACTGGGTTTGCATTGTAAGCACCTTTATAAATACAGTTAATTATAATTTTTCTACCCTGCTCCATTCACACCTATCCGCATTGAAAAGGTCTGTATGCTGTTTGCATCTATTGAAAGATTGTAGAACCAAAAATGCTTCTTCCATGGCATCACTCAAATTAAAAGATTCACTTAAATGCAAAAAGATTCTTTTTGATTGTGAATATATACACACATGGAACCCCAGAGAATGGGTTTTATAGTTGCATGACTTTCCCAGTATACTTTTATTTTTTAAAATGCTAAGAACAGGTGGACAAGTTCTCCAGCCAGTCAATAAATCAGTGTTAATTTTCATTGATTATGAGACAGACCTGTTGAAATAATAGCTCTGACACTGGCTCTATTTTTATGGAAAGGTGTGTGGATCTTATAATCTTTATGATACTATTGTTTCAAATCTCTGCAAACTTGAGCAGTAATAGAGACCTTGGGAGCCATTTGAGAGGCACCCAGGCTGCACAGTTTCATAGGTGTTAAGGGTTGAGGAAAGGAGCAGGGTGCCTTCAGCACCTGAGAAAGGAGATCTTTTGATGGGGTCTAAACTGAGGAGGGAAGGACCTCAGAGGTGGCAGTTGGCCAGAGGTCCATGCAATTCTTCTGCCCTGAAGGAGATGGGTCTCCTGTGGCCTTGATCCAGAGGATCTTGAGGGAGAAGCTGGACCTCCTCAAGTTACACAGCTGCCCTGAGTCAATTCCATCATTTTTAAAAAAAAAAAGTGAAGTAAGCAAGCAGACATAATCACTAAAATGCCACTAGCCCATTGTCTTCCCTAGATCTCCACAAGCTCCTTGCTGTTGGATGGGTCCATCATTTTTGAGGAGGTGCAATGGGGGTCTAAGGGGCCCTCTATCGGTGAGAACTTTGTTGACCAGCCTTAGCTTTATGAATCTTCTCCCCTGCCAGGTTTGAAGACACAAGGTGGGAGGTTGTCCAAGACATGCCAGCAGGCTGGATAAAAAAAGGGCAGATTGTAGCACACAGTCCGGAGAAGTGGAGATCATCCTCACGGGAGCTATCTATCTTATGGTGTACCCCTGTGAACTTCTTTTTAGTATCAGGTGCATGGTCTTGAGATCCCAGACATTCCAAAGAGGAATTAGTTTTTCCCCACACTTTAAGCACCAAGGCCAGGTGGTTGACCATTATATGAGCACACTGTGTAGAACTAAATGGGTTTGCATGTCTGGATTGGAATGCTTGGGGCAAGCAATCAGAAAACTGGTCTTTTTTTTATCTCAAACCACAGCTACTTTAAAACACAATCCTATTTTTCTTTCAATTTTCTGTCCTTCTTAAAATCAGGTTATGAAATGCATATTTTCCAACATCTCAGAACTTCAGGTGTTTAACATGTTCCACCTAAGTAATATCCCTCTCAGTTTGAATAAAAGAGATGTCTGTGGATGTCGTAGTTATTCCCATTTGAATAAGTCATCAGCATTGGTTAAAATCCTTGCACACAGGTCGTTTTCCTTGACTGTGACTGCCTACATGTGTTTCTTTGTCCTCCATGATCTTTGCCCATGACAAACTCTGAAATCCTGTGACTGTCAGGCCCTTGTTGTCAGCCCATGTGGTTTGGTTTGGTTACACTCAAAGTGTGGTAAGATACTTGTGTGTGTGGTATGTGGTTCCTGCACTTGCTGAAAAGACTTCCTGCTGCTTGTAATGTTTGACAGGTTAAATGAATCGAGTTTATGGCAGATGTACCTTAACTTAAGCAGAACAAGGTTAGGGAATTCATTAATTTTGCACTTAATGCAAAATTTGATTTGGCCTCCTTTACATTAGCAAGGGGTAGCTATAATGCACCTTTTAATAAAACTGTAAGACTTGTTTTACTGTCATGCATTATTCTGCTCAATCTGGAACAGGAGGCAGTGATCTCAAGGTAAATTATACATTGGACTACAACATATTGGCACTGACATAGGACAAAATGTTCATTTTAAATGTGTTCTTTCTAGAAATATCTGTACCACAATACTTCACAGCCCGTCTGTGGAATAATGGGCTTAGAGAATGTATTGGCTCTGGCCTCACCAATCTCTTTTGAAGAGCTGACACCCAGATCGAATCCTGGCATTCCATAAAACGTGTAATTTATGAGCCATTACCAGTGTTTTCTTTCTTTTCTCCAAGCACCATCTCAGAGGCAGCCTTAACAAAGTCATTTTTTGATACTGAAACTTTTTCAGTGCTTCTGTTAAAGAAGGGAAAGCCATTGAGAAAGTGGAGTACCACAGCCAGATGCTCGCAGAACACTGGAAATTGAAGAACTCATCAAGCTCATTCATCTTGCTGGCTGATGTACTGTATGCCAGGCTACAACAAGGAGGGTTCAATGATTACACACTGTAGATCTACCCATTAGACCCAATGAATCATATCAAATAACAGGGTTAATGTGACCCATCGAGATTTCAGATTTTTGCTCCTATCAATAATCCTTGCATGAAAATGGGTTTCTGTACCCAGGCCAGGTGTGATCCTGAGTCATTATGGGGTTGGGTGAAGGCCAAGGCTCTCCATGTTCTCCATGATCTACAGAGAGGCTGGCAGAGCCCTGAGGGATGCCGCTGGCACGCTATCAAACAGGTAGTTGAGAGGATTTACGGCAGAACGGGTTCTGTTACTGTCGCAGAGGACTCGCTGCAAATGGAGGGGGGAAAGAGATGTAAGACGGCTTTTGCAAGACACGATCTGGCCAGAGCAAAGCACAAGAGAGAGGTTTCACGCATCCATCGAAGGTTCAGATTTGTCCGTGTGAACAATTGAAACAAAAGCACGACATGCATTTCGTAATCCCCTGATTTACTGCAAAGGATGTTGATGACAAAAGCAGCAGTGTAGCACTGTCGATTGAGATAGCCATAAAAACATACCGCATCCTATGTTGGGATTTTCCGAATGGGCATGAATCACTGCTGTCACTAGGGGGCCAAGCACCGCTTTTGCTGCTCAACATTATCGGGCCATTCCTTTCTTTTTGAAGATGAGCCATGTTTCACGCCGGCTTGGGAGAGGACATTAGCCTGGTGTGAGACAGCATCCCCGGTAGGAAAAAAAGAGAGGGAAAGAAGGAAAAACACAAACACACTCACGAGGTGTGCGATAGTTCTCACCTCTGAACCCAGCAGTTGCTCAGAGGTTTCAAATCACCCTAACGACCACATAATGACCTCACTTCAGTCACCTGCTGCTGTGGCCAGGCGTGACCTGCCATCTATGCTGGAAAAAAAGTGAAAAAGCTGCAACCATTTAGAAATGCTGCTTGGAAACTGTGCAGGCTAGCATGCTAGTGCATGCACTTCTCCAGAGTTAGCATGTCCGCCTCTATTTTTGTTAGTTGTAGGAAGTCATTGGGGCATCCGGAGGACATTAATAAGAAAAAAGAGTGCAAATAGTTCGGTTATTCTTCAAATCTGTTTGGTAGTAAACCCATCAGGGACCTCAAACATGTGATGTTTGAGAAAACTGGAGGGAAGGAAACTATCTTGCTGGATACATCCTGCACCATGAACAAAGGCCTTTTTCCAGATGAGCCCTGAGGGACTACTGCAACGACCTTTAAACACTCCGAAGGTTTATGCTGCTTTAAATTTTTTTTTACATCTTCCCCTTGATATTTTGGCCTTTGGATGTTGTTTGCCAGGACTACAAGTCTTTATTTCAAATATGCGAAGCCACATATGTTGGCCTTCACTGGTCAAGGTTTTATATTTCGATGTTAGCTTGAGAAGTCATATTAAAGAAGGTCACCTCTTTAGTACGACCACAGTTGGTTTGAATCTTAAAGCAGATTTTACAGAATTTTTAACGGCTACAATACATGTATCGCGGTCCCATGTGCTGTTTATTTGGCTCTCTTTGTAAATGTTGAGGCACTTATGGCTTCTTTGATAGGTGCAACCTCAACCATTACTCGTCCCACTGCTCGACTCAGTTGCCAGAATAGATCCTCCAGAGGCTTAGGAAAACAAACTTGCTTTTGTGCACCCACCACTTCAGTCCCTTATAAGGCCATTAGCACTTAACCCCATGCTGAAAACTCCAACCGCCTCCAGCAATGAGCACTCAGTGACCATTTGCATGTCGGAATTAGGAAGCTTAAGCTGCCCTGCCAATTCCCATGAAATCCGTCGATATTTCTTTCATTTGTTCTCCATTTGCAATTAGTCGTGGTCAGGCTGATCAAAGGGGCCGGCCGGTCAGTTGCATGTGAACCAGCGTCCCTCGCAATGACATCCGCAAACCAGAATGAAATATGAAATATCAAGTTTCTGCGGATGCATGGGCTTGTAAAAAGGAGAGAGGGGGGGGAAAAAAGAAAAAGGCGAAAGAATAGGAGGATTTTCACACTGGTAATGTGAAACATTTGGTGCGTGTTGTGGGGCTCTGAAGAGAAAAGTCTGTAGCCAGAAAGCCGCCTGGCAGTGAAAAGAACCAAATCAGGCAAAGATTAAAACAACAGCGGTTCCTGAGACCTATTGATTTAGATGTCATTTCAACTTCTTGTTACACTAGAGAGCTGCAATCTTGTGGGAGAGCACAACGCACTGGCAGAGTTCTCCAGCATGGCACGGGCTACCGTGGAAAAAATGAAACACATTTGTTCATGCCATTTTTGATGTTCTGCATTTGATATATGAAAACAAAGATGCCAGAAAAATAACCACTTGCTTGGGGCCGTAGTAAATATTTTAGTGATAGAAATATCGTTTTCTGTCTATAGTGTGCAATTATTTCAGGCTTTCCTCAAACCGTTAATGCTCTTAAAACATTTCTGACAGGCAAGACTTGGTGAAGAAATGACTGATCAGTAAAAATAACTAAAAAGTTAAAAAAATTGATAGACTCTGACAATTTAAACCAGTCCGTGAAAGTCACTAGATGAGTACCTATGCTATACTCCAGTTTCCCTTAAAAGAGAAAATACAACAATTTTGAAAATTTCTGCAAACTCAAATACTTGACATATATTGTTGAATAAGTCATTCCGTGTAAATTGATGTGAAATGCTCTGTTTTACAGAGACAGATTTGTTCAACTGTAGTAGGGATACCTCTGAAGAAGTTCCCTCAGAGTATTCATTGCATTTTATTACATGACATTTGTTTACATTAAAGTGTTGTATATATGCTGCCTGGTGTTTAAAACAATATTTTATTAATAAGAAAGTGTAAAAAAAAAAAAATGAAAAAAAAATATGATGGTGAGGTTTATGTAGCATTTGTAAGCAAAGTAGTAGAGGTAGGAGAAATAAATCGATAGTGTCGTATCACAATATTTTTGGCACAATTTAACAACCGTTTATGATTTTTACCACTTATTTTATAAAAGCTTATTTTCGTACGCCTAATCTGATAATATTACTTCTGAAGTCCACAAGATGGAGCAATAACTCGTTCTTCTCTTGCATCATGGCAAAATTTAGAAAGAAAGTCAAAGACCACAGAATGGACTCCTAGACATATGTATATACATATATGTGACATCCACCTTTAAGTCTAACAATTGCGCTAATATTTTATCGTGGCTCAAATTTTGTATCATGGCTCAAACATCGTGATAGTATTGAATCATCGCGACTGTAGCAACTACCGCCCCTACAAAACAGTCCTCAAAAGCACATATTTTATTACATTTACCTCTGTTTTACTATTTAATCTAAAACTCTGAAGACACGTGTGGTTTCACTGTCATTTTGGTTAGTAAATACATTGTCAACATTTACTTAATGATTCCTGGTTCCTATCACCACCAGTATAAAGCAAAATCTACTATGAACCATTTAGCATTAAGCCAATAATAAAATGTTAGAGCAAAAAGGGTTCTTTCAAATGACGCAGAAGAAGAACAAGAACCTCTTCAAGGAATTATATAGAAAACACTTTGTAATGATACCTTTTTTAAAGTGAACCTCCATATATAAAGTTTTTTATTAGTACTGCATGTCCAAGATATTACCCATTTAGGAAGAGAAACCTTCTTTGTAAGACTGTATAAGAAAATCTGGCTAAAACATCAGGATGAATTACAGTTTAAACCCAAGCACAATGTAGAAGAATTAGATTAATTGATTATTTGGAGTAAACGACACACCGCATCATCATTCTTCCATTGGAGGTAAATGCGGTGTAGGATTACCTCCCATCCTCTCCACTCCATCTTCTGTAAAACGGTTGATTCAGGCACATGGAGTGAAAGAGAAAAGGAGGGTTTGGGGAAGGAAAGTGTGGAGGAGGTACTTAACTTTTTTTTTTGCATTCCAGGCCTGACTTTTACCTCAGATGTTTCCTCTCAGCCCCAAAATGAAGTAGCAGACTTTGTAACAAACAGTGTCGGGCCTGGACAGGTGCAGTCCGCAATTAACCTCTAACGACGGAGCGTGTGGCCTCAGCCAAAGCTGTGAAAGCAAATAAACGGTAGGAGGGTTCAAGTGGACGGATGTGTAATTTGTGCCTAGCGGTGGGCAAAGTGTAACAGAAGCTAAACAAAAGCGCTTTATCTGTTTAGCAGACGCTCCCTCTTCAAACGCGGGGCAGCCTCAGCCGGTGCAAAAGGCCACGGTTAGGGATACAGTGTGTTTTTAATTGCCCTCTATGCCTTCTCCATGTGTGTGAGCCAGCTTCTAATCAAGACGGAGGGGGGCTAAAGCAGCCTATCTGAGGGAGGTCAGCAGTAACTGTGGTCGGTGTTTAAGCACTTGAAGCCACTCTGTTCAGTCACCATATAAACTAGCCACAGGCGTGGGAGTTGACGGTACAAAGGGGCGCATAAATCTTAAAAGTGACTCTGTCAGTTTTACACCCAATTTCAGGCCATAATGGGATGAGGTGGAGAATGCTTTCCATTCAGAACATGTCACGAACACTTTACATCCAAGTTTTATCGTTTGTTTCTATCACTCGGGGACCCAACTGTGGCTTTGCAACTGAAGCTGAATGAAAGGAGGCGGTTATACTTCTGAATGCTTTGAGTAGTATAAGTTGCATAGTTAGAAAGGCACATATAAATAGAAAATAATCCTTTAAACCTTAGTGGTGCTTTGAGTTGTCATGATTCTAATTAGAACGATTACTTAAGAACCCTTTAATGCCCATTTTATACAGGAACAGTACAGGCGAATACATTCCCATGCATGCATTGAGGATTGTGGTAGGATAGCAGAACAACAGAAGAAAAAAATCAGAAATTATATAAAACATCCCTTCACGTTCTATCATCAGTGTTAAAATCTGCAATTTAAACTCCCATGTAGTACATCACACGAGTGAGTTAACTTTAAACCAAGTGGGAGATTTTCTTTTCCAATTTATGGCAAGAAATACATCAAAGCTGTAATATCTTTTCTGTAATATATCCCCTGAGCAAAAGCTGATGAAAAAAAAATGCTGATATAAAGCTTGAAATGTGTTCAATTTACACAGAGCTTTCCTGTAAAAAACCCGTTTTTCTTGTGGCAAAAAGATATTCCTAAAAGCCCTTTATTTTTAAGCCGAAGACAATATTGCCTTGTCACTAATTGATGGTTTTCCCTGCCAGCCGTGCACATTTTATAAGTTCTGTGTAGTGATGTAATTTTGGATGAAAAGTACTGTGAGTTTTATTTTACTTGATGTGCCTTGAACTCAGATCATTTCTCACTCTGAAGGCAGTTACAATATAAATGGAATGATATCAAGGCAGAAACATCCATTCCCAAACAACGCCAAGGATATTATCATTCATCTTCAGTGTAATTCGCTTTTAAGTGCAAGTGTGTGGATTAAATAAATAGGTGGTGTAATATTTCACAGTGGACCAATGGTATTCAGTTTGCAGTATCCATTTAATAACAGATTTATATATTCAAGGTAATAAGATAAAAAAAAATCAGAAAACAAAAAATCCTTTAAAGTAAAGCAGCCACAAAGGGTTCTTTGTGCAAACCCATAGAAGGACCACTTTTGCTTTTAAAGAGCCATGTTTAAAGAAGTTCTTAACCATTTTAAGGGTTCTTAGAGCCTTTAGATCGCGTAAAAAATATTTAAACATCAGGTTTCGTTTACAAAAATGTCTCTCTAAAGAGTTTTTTCAATCAAAAGTGGTTCTTCTGTGGCATTGTGCATGGAACCCGTTCTGATGCCTTTATATTACCAACACCAAATCTTTTCCTACAGTGCAGTTCCTGCACCATTTGACCCCACAGGATCATCACCACATCCCGTAAGTCTTTCCCTCATTTGTAGCCCAGTGCCCTAATCCTGGTGTCTGGTTTAGATCTTTTGGTTTATGGGGTGATGCAGGGACCACCACCAGGCTCTAATTGCTTCAACATAACCTCCCACTCCTTTGGTCATGATTAGTTTTCCTAGCCCTCCATCATGAGGTTCACGAGCAGGGAGGGGTCTGGCCCTGTTAACACACTTTCCAATGCCATTCACGGACAACAACCGCCATGGCGGCTTAGGTCAAGCTGCACGCCCACCAAAACTACATTTGCTACTAGTGAAAGCTCCTGAGACTAGATTCTACAAACACATCCAACTGATCTGTTAACGGCCAGGTTTAGACGGCACATTGGGGCAGGGAAATCACCAAACGACCTTCCAAGCCTGGAGATGGTGTAGGCCTTACACTGTAAAAAGTAAAAACAAAAAAGTGTTTTCATTTAAAAACATGCATTTTTTAAGTAATGCCTTGTATGCCTTTAGTAAAATTTTTTTGTTTTTGAGTTTTTTGTTTTCTACTTTAGAACTTCAGTGGCCTCAATTGTTTTACAGAAGTCTAGTTAATCTTTTAAATGTTTGTTTGTTTGTTTGTTTGTTTGTTTTCTTTTTCTGCTGTATACTTTAGAAAGACTTTAACCACGAGAATAAGTGCCATCCACAAAATATTTAGTTCATAATGAAATTGCAACATTATTGTAACACATCTAAAAACCCTTTACAGTAAGTCAGCGGACCCACAGATAACAAAACTGTTTTATATGAAATATGTCCCACAAGCAATTGTAACCATTCATATTTGTGAATAGAATAGAATTTGCATTGTAATTGCCTATTTTGCAAAAAGTAATTTTTCAAAAGTCTTTTGCATAATTTCTTGGTACTTAAAGAAAAATGTCCAAAGTGCAGACATTCACATATTGTATAATTCTACTACTATATAAGTACACTTAATAGTATACAATGGCACATAGGCTTAATAAATAATAGACTTGTCTCATTGGACAACCTTCCACAACCTAAGCTGAACTCTTTCTTCAAGAAGTTATTTCAGGTTGTTTGCACACATTATCCCAATTAACACCTTCACTAAATAAATAAGTGTATATGTTATTTGATCCCTCTGTCACTCGCCCCACACCCCAACCCCACGACTATCCACCTCATGGGGCCACAGAGTCAAGCCAGGTCTTTTGTTTTATTTCCTCTCGCTTAGGATTATGTTATATGAGGACTGTCAGCGTCTCTTTGATACCACTCCTGGAAGCTAGGCTAGGCAAAAGCAATGACTTCAACATGTGCCTAATCAGACAGCCAAGCTTTGGCGAATTGGAGCTGCGTTGTAGCTTTCAAACATGGCTCAGCTTTTCTGAATTAAGTCTACTGCCCGCTAGAGTCAAAGTGGCAGTTCAGCCAAAGACCTAATTCACACAATTTCCCCCCAAACACTAAACGCAGGCAATCAGCTGAGACACGTTCGGAGTGTGAAGTTTGCTTCTTTAGTTTTGCACTGGAGCTACACGTCCAAATCATCACACACTCACC
>JBBPDE010000040.1:8743184-8762928 GCA_037974605.1 Nannopetersius ansorgii | reverse complement strand
AAGCACAGACAAAATGTATAACTGCTAATATTAGTCATTTTAGATACAGCATTTGGGCCATAAATATCAAAACATAGTCAAAAACTGAGAAGCAACATAATCGTGCTAATCCTTACTAGCATTCCTATTGGATTCACCAACCCCCTTCATTTGAATTCATTTGAATCAGTTAATTTGCAAAAACCAACCACTTAATTTAACCTTAAAATAAGTTTTAAAGCATGAAACCCCTTAAATCTAAGGCTTTAATTCAGAAGTTCTATTATTTAAAGGAAGAAATTTGAAAAAGTATGGGGAAAGTTCAGGAGTAAAGCTTTAAGGAGTAAAATGAATGCGTTTGGTTTCAGAATCAGTATCAGAAAACTTGTTTGATCCTGAAGGAAATTGCTTAATTCGTAGTGAACCTAACAGTAGTGCGCAAGAATGATTTTTGGTCATTCTATATTAAACCCGAACATCTAACGTTTGTAATCTAACACATGTAACCTGATATTTTACCCAGTATTCCCTGAGTAACTAATTCAGTAACAAGCCCTCACATACAGCTGCAGCTGTTTACCATTTGATAGAAATCCACTAGTTAAGCGGCTGCTCATATTCACAATCAGTATTGACATCTTCCAGGCGTGAGGGCTTTCTCTCACAAAACTTGTCCCACAAAAAAAAATTCAAAACATAATTGTTTGATTCCACCACCACTATTTAATAATACTGATGTTTAATATGTCTTGTTATGCCTTCAATCTAGTGTCTCAAAGCCTAATCAATGGGAATGCTCACTACCTATCTATCCAGATAACCTGGATGAGAAAAAATATTGAATAATATTCCATTGGGCTCATCAAGAATTTTGCTATTATTTCCAAATCCTAATAATGCAGCTACAGTAGTACTGTTTGTTAGGTTTCAATACAGTTGTGATATTACTGAATATATATAGACTAAAACTTGATAGTGTCACATGATTTGCAGCAAGTGATTATTTAGGCATGCAGCTTGCACAATGTTAATCGAGAGACAGTTACTTATTACCTTGTTAGCAAAACTATAAAACCAGACCTCATATCCAAAATATGCATTGGCTAGTTGACTACCTTTGGAATAAGTGGGAAAATTATGAAATTAAATTTTTGGTTGAACCATTGCTATAAGTGAAAGGTGGACAAAAGCACTGGGCTCATCAGTCAGAGCTCGCAATGAATCCATGAGTCCAGGAGAGTCTCCTGGGTGCCTCAGCCTCACGCTTCATCCTTCAGAACTCATCTGAAGATCAGCCAACTGTACGCAGCTTGCCAGCTACAGACCCCATCTAAGAGCATTAATTGGCTGAAGTCGGTGATGGACCAAGTCTCCCTCCAGCTCCATGTCCATTTCTCTGCCTGGAAGGTTGGAAGCACATTTGTCTCAAATGTCTGCGCTGATCCTTGTTTTTTTTCTTTTTATATTTTTCCTTCATTTTTTTGGCGCCACTTGTTCACGCAGTGCCAGTGAGTCGCTGGAAGTCTTCATTCATTCAAATGTCAAAGGGATGTTATTTCAGCTAATGTCACGGCCTGGATCCATTTCTTTAACTTATTACAAAACTATAAAATGAGAGGCTGAAAGTAAATTGACCTCACTTGACAGTATATGTGCGTGTGCACTGCGTTACACAGCCATTACATGGTATTTATGATATGACAATTGCATAGGTATTTCATTATGCTGTGCAAATTTTCAATTTATATTCGCAGAGGTGCTGGTGAATTATGGTGGAAACTGCATGAAGATTTGTAGTGAACCTTCCATATCCAAGCTCCCTCGAGTGTTCCTATTGACACATGGCAATAAGATGTTAGTTTGTTTGAAGTTGTTTTTTTGTTGGGGAGGGGGGGTGACAAATCTTCACGTTACCACTCTTGGAATGGGCAGTCTTCAGCACATCTGCCGGCCTGCGGAAATACCAAAATCCTGCATGCCCTTTTGATTGTTACATTTAAGATATCATGTGTGCTACCAGCTCGGCTGCTGCAAAGCATTAGGCTCAGTAACCGACCGCTTGTAAAATACTTTTGGAAATGCTATAGACAAGGAAAAGGGAGAAGATGAGGATTCCACATGGTTATCCTAGGAGATGATAAACAAAGGGATAAGGTGATACACTTTAAGTGATATATTGAGCACATGTGGGATTGCACAAAAGGCAGAAGGAGAGAGAAAGAGAGAAGAAAGGGAGGAGGGAGAGGAAAGGCAAGAGTCGCACCGCTGATTTATTCTATGCCTTAAAGACTAGTGTATCCAAGAACAAGATTAGTTCAGTAGATCACATCACCCTACATCGTTTACAGATTCGCTCTCCTCCCCAATGTTGTCACAAAAAAGGCTGAAAGTAGGAGAAAAGGTTCTTGTTAAACCTGGTGGTGGACTGACAAGGGGCCATAACTACTCGAGCTCGGAAAGAGTCTTCCAGGAACAAAAGGGAACCTCCAGCAGAGATTAATGTGCTCCTTTATATATTCCAATCTAGATTCCAGATCCATTTTGCTTTTATGGCTTTCCGAGCATTCCTTAGGTATTGTACACTCATGGAACTGGCTGCTTCATCCCTTTGAACAGATCAAGCCAGAGCAACCGCACCTAGTCCACTTGAAGCAGACCTCTTTAGCGGACAAGCCGGTCTGGAGAGTTCATCTTCACAATCCTGTGAAGAGGGCTGAGGCTCTTCAAATCCTCCGTGTTAACTTTTATGGAAAGTGTTTATGTAGGGTCAGGGACACCGGCTTACACTTCTGTTTCCACCAGCCTGAGGTTTTTACAGTGACGCTGTGCGCTCTGTGTTCGCAGGACATAACAAGGTATAGGAGCATGCGTCCCCTTTAACCTCAAGCTTTAAACACGAAAACCCTCGATATAAAGCAACTATGTGGGATTTTGCGCTCTTCACCTAAACACCCTCTCCTGTGGCCAGTCCCATGGCTTTGGCAAGGCCTGGCATGCATGTTGAGTGTGCAGTTGCTGGTGGGCACAGCTTGATTAGTCATTGCAAAAGCTTCATCCAGGGAGGTCGGACTCATTTGCAGGCTTAGCCTTGGAGCAGCAATGTATCACATCGCCAGGAAGGCCACTAACCGAGCTGGGGAGGGCATCTGCTTTCTCCAGCAGAGGCCTCTGCAGTTTAACAACCTGCCACCCACTGGGGAAGAATACACCAAAAGGGAAAACAAACCCAGCAGAAACATCACATAAGTGGGCTTGGTGGACTTAAGGAAAGTCCTAGTCAAGAGCCAGTCACCCTCTAAGAGGTAAATGAAGCACATAGACAAACAAGGAGTTCAAATGTAGGCTACAAATCTTGATTCTCATTGTGAAGTTAAAGGGCTTAGAGGTTTTGGTTGGAGTTCGGGGTGGGGGTGATGGCAAGGGATGATCCAGTGTTGATGGGCCATAATCCACTTCCCCTTTTCCCAAGCACTCCGCTTTGTGTACTCCACTGATCCAGCTGTCTTTGGTAATCAGCAGGACTGGTAACTGATCCTGTGATGGATTGGTGTTGTTTGAGCTTCCACTTTCAAGTGTCCTTCCCAAGCAGCCTGAACGACAACATGGAAAAGCAGGAGATCACATTTATGGGCTTTTGTTGAGGAAGTAGCTTGAGAAATGGCTCTATGTATCAGAGAACATGTTCGAACTCTCCCTTGCATTCCTCTTGGGAAATAACTCAGTCACCCTTCAATGCAGACAATCATCTTACCCAGTTAAATATGTCTCATCTAAGCATCATCTGTGTTGTACAATGTATCAGTACACCAGTGTCATGATTTCTGAGAAATTAACCACTGAAAACTCTCTGACTGTTCCACAGCAAAAGCTTTATCTCTCTTTAAACAAACAATCCAGGAAGTGTGCAACACCAGAGCCACATTCCTCATTGCAAGTAAACCTCAACCATATTCCAGTCCTCACCTGGAATTTTATGCCACTTGCAGTGATAGCACAATGCATCCTCTCATACGAGGTGCCGTTATCTAGGACTTTGGTGTTGTAGCACGGCGCACGATGAGGGTGAAAGATCTTAAACGAAAGGAACACTTGAGACAACAGTCCTATTGTAGTTCATAAGAAGCAAAAGCTTGTAAAAAGTCAGTCAGCATTATGTTAGTCATTTCTTGTTAGGCTCTGTTCTTTCTTTGATCACATATTAGTATTATTGAGTGATGAACAACAGTCAACAGTCAACACTGGAGCTTTACAACAAAAGAGGGCTTGTGGAGTCTTGCGGAGTCTCCAGAAGAGGAACATCCTCCAGGACCTCTCCTGCGGATTACCTCTCTAGGCTTAAAATGCTTAAGAAGCAGTAAGACTAGATGAGTAGAGTATTTGGATAGGTTTAAAACTTGAGACTGTAAGAAGCATAAAGTCTCAAGTGACATCACCCAGTCAAGGATTGATCGTCACAGCTGACTCCCATGAACAGCATAGCTCCTTATTCAAGGGTGATTATTTATGTTACTAATTCCACAGCTTACATATACATTTAAACTGATGCTTAAAGACTTTTAGAGATTTTTATATTTATTTGTGCTCACTGTGTGTGTGTGTGTGTGTGTGTGTGTGTGTGTGTGTGTGTGTGTGTGTGTGTGTGTGTGTGTACACTGGCAAAATATGACTGCCACTGACTTGTCTTCTTATTTTGTTTTAGTACTATTTGTGTGTACATTTTGATGTTTCCCTGCTGACCATGGAGTCTGCCACTGTTTTGGTCCACGCCTGAGCAATGCTACACCACAGCTAAGAGGCTGCCTGGACTGGCTGCCTGAATGATGCTACATCACAGTTATGAGGCCTCCCAGCCTCACCTGAGCAAAGCTACACAGACACAAGGCCTCTTATACAAATACAATCCTTCCGCCATGGCTAAGTCCAGCTCTGTGTCCGTATACCTTATTCTGTAGAGTTTTTCCTCCTGCCAGCTGGGAACATGTGTCTGTTGTAGGTTGTTGTGTTTATTGCTGACTGCGTATTTGTTACTGTTCTAAGATATCTTATGGTTTGAGATCTTTTTTTTTATTTAATGGTTTGCAGCATATACTAATTACTTTTTATTCATTTAACATTTCAAATAACACCTGCAACATGTCTTATTTTTACACTTTATATGTATAAAGTTATACATTTTACACTTTACATACTATAAAATTAATCATCTCCTCAAGTTATAGCATCATTGTATGTTTTTTTTTCACGAGTTTTTAATGGTCCTGTACAAGCATGTATCAAAAATAGCAGATTTATGATTTGTGATCGAATGGATTAAAGGGAGAATGACTGTGTACAGTGTACACTCAAATGTTCCCTGCAACTTGTTACATGCAAAAAATGACACATCCTGGACCAAATGCACCTTTGCTGGTTTAAGCTGACCTTTAACTAGTCTTGGCCAAATTTTTCCGCTCAGCAAACCTGATACTAAGGGGGATGCATCCAAGCAAGATCGCATGCTGCCAATAGTCCATCATTCAGGCCTTGAGAAAAAAAAAGAACAAACAGGAGAGAAAAAAGAAGAGGAGAGAGAAAGTGAAGGTCTGGATGTAATTAGCCCCTCCCCATGTCAACACTAGCTGCATCTAGCGATGGCTTTAGCGGACCACTCTGCCTGTCAGGACCCCTGCTGGGCTCGTTGGGGTGTCCCTGGAAAAAATTTGTGCCAAAGCATTGGGAGGAGGCCCAAAGAAAAGGCCTGAGAGCTGGCCCTCCTCATCCTTCGGCCGCCTCCCTCCAGCCCTGCAGCTCCAGAGCCCACAGCTGCTCGTGTTAAAGTTCGCGCGAAAGAATGAGAAGCCCGCGCTGGGGCTGCTCATAAATAACCCCCATCTCCTCCAGGGGGGCGGACGAGAGAGGAAGTGCCTTTTTGATACTTATTACAGATGCAGAATATTTCATTTTGATAAGGCAAGGACTTTTTAGGTTCCTTGGATCTTGGCAGGGAAGGGGTGCTGAGACCCTTGATTTGATATGTTTATTTTCTGGATTTGAAGGCATATACAGCAAAGAAGTTGGGTGAGAGTGCGTGACTGAACTATCTGAAGAATGTGAAGAGTGTCCCCTAAACAAACTCTGATGGGTGTGTTACAACTGGGCTTCTGGATAGGATTTGTAATGGTTGGGCTGTTAATGCCAAGTTGAGACTTCAGAGCAGCATTGTTGTTGCCTCTAGGCAACAGATGGGACATCCACTACATACCAAGAGAACACTTAAGGGATGATACTATACATCTTTGTAGGAATTTTTTTTGCATTTATATTGCAGCACTAATCGTTGCTTTAACTGATGTTTGGTAATGGCATCGAGTCATTCAGAATAAAAAGGGAGTTAACACAAGAACTATGTCTTCTAATCTAAGGCATGTATGTAATCTAATAGAACGGGCTTCAGAGAAAGGCCCTGGAGCGACCTCAAACGTATGGCCCGTTGAGAGTATTACGTCTTCGGCGGATGGAGGTACAAATAGAGGACTGTATAAAATATGACTGCAACATCTATTAACATTCAACAGCCTGAGAGAAATGAAGACAAGCCAAATTCAGTTTCACAAAGGAAATGTTGTCAAATCCTAATAAAATGGCTAGTCACTGATATCTCGTTAAAGGAGTGTCGCCCTATATCTTTTATAAGTGCAGATTTCAGATGCTAGATCCACGAGAAAATCCATCATGAGAGGTTTGCTTGTGTAAAAGCTTGCCAGAAAACCCAGGACATTCCTATTGAGCAACGCTGTTAACTGAAGTCATTACTAAAGTCGAACAGAACAGGCATCATTAACTGAAAGTGATAAAAATCTGATGTGGAGAAGTTTGCGGAATCCCAGTGAAAGCAAGGAAGCTTTTAGACAGGGCTTTTTGGGTCTGAGTCGCTGAGCACCACATCTTGCGTCACCCAACGACTCAGCAGGGTCAAGTTTGTTACAAGCCAATGCATTCAAGCATTACTAGACCAGAACGGTCCTGGCCATTTCCTTTAACATGTGGTGCCTTTTTGAAGTAAAACAGATTGTTATATTCACTTTGCTTTTCCCATCAGTTAGTCAATTTAAACCAACTCAATTGCTTTGTCATCCTCCGTGGTCCTATATTATTCCTAGCTTCCTCCCAAACAATAGTCCATATATTCTGATGTGTTATAAAAGAGGTTAAATTGGGCCATTAAACCCTACTTCATTGTGTAAGAGGTGGTCACTGAAGGTACAAGCTTGGAAGCGGACACTTAGGGGTAATGATAAAATAATGTTGATAGCCAGATTTGGAAAAGGCCCATTAGCATGGCACTGTTAGAGAAGGAAAGGCTTTTTTTATGACTTCCTTTAAAAAAAATTGATTCCAATTTATAAGTAGGGTTCCTGCAAGGGTGTCATATACAATTCCCCCTGTGCTCTTCCTACTAAATCTTTCAGGCAGAAGCTTTTAAAACTTCAAATGCACTAATATCCCCTTACATATGTCATGGTATACCCTATATAGGCCTTCCCTGGTCATTCGGTGCCTTATATACCAATGTGTGTGCAGAGAATGATGATTTTCCAGGGAAGAAAGGCAGACCCGCACACCGTAAAAGACGTGCACATGGTGTCTGGCTTTTCCATCACCTCGGCGGACAGGACCAGCTCGTCACAGGTGGCTGTCAGGGTGTCCACCGCGTGGAGCCTGTCTCCTAAGCACAAACAGGCCTCCCATCATCCATTACTCAGCCATGATCATTCTTCAGATGAGCTGGACTGCTGCCAAGGCAAATGGCTTTAGTGTCAGCTCAGACCGGTGATTTAGAAAGCTTAACGAGTTTAAAGGGAACGTCCAGCAAAATAAGCCAGCAATATGAGAAATCTAGCATCTGTAAAACAAAAAGGAATATCTGAGCACATATTCTGACTGAGATCACCTGGTTTCTCCCTAAAAGCTTCGCAGAGCGTTTCCCACCAAGCAACAGTGCTAATAACTCAATGTCACAGACTCACAGTAATGGCAAAGGCAACAGAAAAAGAACATTAAAAACTTAGCATCATCACAAGCCGAGGTTGGTGGAAAAAAGCTCAGCCTCCGTTTATGGTGAAGAACAAGAGCGCTGCACTGGGTCGTCCAGAGACTGCTGGAAACCCACACGCCATGACGTTTCTTTTTCCGAACGATGTCTGAATGAGAAACCGAATCCTCCATCTTGAGCAAAAGAGCAAACCTGGAACCACGCCACTCCTGTCTCACCCGTACGTTCCCTAATCAGGAGGAATGCTCGCCTCCACCTCCACTTACAACCCAGAGTAACCAACCTTCAGAATCAGAGTATTCCTCACAGCATTAGACATGACAATTGTTGTATTTTACTGTCACTGTTGATTAAAAACTATATGACTCTGGTTAGCTGATGTGCAGCCAGTGCATAATTTTCCCAGTCCTTTTCCAGTTATCCCAAATTCAATCACAACACATTGCGACAGAATCCTAAAGTAAACACCATCTGTTCACAACTGGGAATCCCACATCCAGCATTTACCTTTATTTTATTGTGTTCATTTATGACATTCGTTTTTGTAGCAAAAGCAGTGGTAATTATTTTTTGATAATGTGGTAATGACTATTTTCCAACCTGACTTTGTCTCTTAGAATATAAACAGGCAATTATTATTATTATGGGACTGGAAAAACAGTCTAGGCTAAAACACACCTTATAGCATGAATCTGGTGGAGCTAAAGGACTGTAGGCTGATATGCAAACAGCATGGAAATGTATTTGTTTAACTGACATCACAAAAACAGTGAAAGGAATATTTTTGGTACTGATTTTCCATTTAAGGAAAAAAGGGAGTAAGATACGAACCTCTTTACATTTTGTATCTTTACATAATTTTTTTTGTTTTATTGTTTTTCTGTGATGTGTTTTCTGTGAATTGTTTTTCTTGGTATGACCACTTTAAGTGTTTCTATACAAAGCACATGGTGGCAGTGATTAACAACATCTCAATATTTATCGATGGTTTAATATAAACCGTTTCCCAACATAGGACTAATAAACGCCATTCGGGTGAGGTGCCTTGTGGGGTCAGCCAGCATAAATCTTTTATCCCGTTACTGTAACTTGCAGCTTGAACTTAGAAAGCAGCAGCTGAGCGGCATATGGCGGACCCCCTGCTGCTCCTGCGAGCGTCTGACTATATGTTTCAACACTTTACAATACAGACCAACGCAAACATATAGGCTGTTTTTGCCCATGCCTAAAAAAGCACTGTCCATTTCAAATGCTTTATGTTCAATTCCATAATATGAAAGTATTGTAATATTTTTGCTATTTTTGATTTTTATTGCAATTTTTATACAAGACGTGGTCAGGCCCAGGTCTTTTATCTGGGGGCACTGTACATCCGCACTTCATTTTCACGGAGGCGATATAATTTTTCTTTCCAAAAGCCTGCGAGCTTTTTTTTTCTTCATAATTCTCCCACAAAATTCCTTTGATGAAAATAGTAGCCAGGCTCCCAGAGCTGTTTTGCAGGTGAGAATATTTCTAAGCCCCGCTGATTTTCTATAATGAGCAGTGCACCATAAATCATTCGTCCTTAAAGGGTCCTTGAAGAAACAGAAAGCAAGAAAAAAAAATGGGAAAGTGGTCATATTTTATGCCATATTTTGAATCAGGTCTTTCACCAAATGTAATAAAAATGACTATATAGTATCTGTGATCTAAATCTCACTTGGAGACAAGGGTTTATTAACAGAGAATTGTAGCCATTAGGGTTCAACATACTCCACTACACAGAACGATAAGATTTTTGTAGTGACCAAACGTTTTAGGCATTATAAATGGCAATTAATAATAAATTCATAAAAAAATTCATAAAAAGATTTCATTATAAAGTCACAGTCTCAAGAACACAGCAGCTGCCTTTTACAAAATGTGTTTCTTTTATGATGAACAGACTGAAAAAAAAGCATTCCTTGTAGTGTCAGAGAGCACTGTGTACTTGATCTGCAACAGCGTTTAGATGCTAGAATCCAATAAGTTTCTATCAGAGCCAACATTAACTTGTTCAGCAATTTGTGCTACAGTTGTTCTGTGGGATCAGTCCAGACAAGCTAGCTTTCTCTTCCCATCATTGAGTCATTGGTGCCCATGACTCTGTCACTCGTTCTCTAGTCATCCTGCCTTTTGGTAGATACCAGGAACACCCCCACACAACATTTAGGAGAAGCTCTGACTCTGATCTAACCATTGACAATTTGGCCCTTGTGAAAGTCACGCACATACATACATACAAGCATACACACACACACACACACACACACATATGTGTATATATATATATTTATTTTTATTATTATTTTTTTTTTTTTTCTAGTTATTATATGTATATAATATCGAGACATATTATAAGTGTATGTAAGTTTTCAACTCAATTCAGTTCAATATTATATGTGGTGCTTATTACACCAGGCACAATCCCACATTAGCTTTACAGGAGACCACACTCCTGACGACTGGGTTAAGGGTTATGAAGAGAAACCTCTGGTCAACACCACATTGCAAAACAATAACACAGAATCAACATAATGAAGAGTTAGAAATTGTTTCTATTGTAGGATTGGGGACTCTGAATTAAACTTGAAAGTGACGTAATACACACTTTCATAAATACATGCCCCTGGCTGCAGTGCAGCATGTTGCCTGATATTTTTCTTTCATGTATTATTTTATTTCTTTCAACTCTCCCATTATCTGACACTATTTTATTTTGTTTTTATTGTATTTCATTTTCTATTTCTGTCAAGCACATTGTCATTTTGTGTATGATAATATGCTATATAAAAAAATGTAAACGTAATAGCAAATAATACTATAGGTAAGATATTACAAGAAAAATATCTATTCAATGTGTACAATTATTTATTGTATATTTCAGTGATATCTCGGTTGCCATACAAGTAGTCTTTAATTCTAACATTTTAAGTCTATCACTATTAAAGTCCACCCCTGTAATTTTATACCTGCTACTGTCAACTCTGTAATCTTTCAACCTTAAACACAAGCAGTTAGAGCTTTGTCCTCCAGCAAAACAGCTCCATAAACTCTCCCCGTTCTTCCTCTAAAAAGCACAAACATTTGCGCAAGTCTCTTGTATGCATCTGAATGACTAAAAGATTTCTGAGGAGATTAGATAATCCTTTTGTTTTAGGAAGGGGAAAGTCGAAGCAAAAAAACATTTTAAATATGAGCAGAAATGGGAATCTTAACAACCATGGAAACCGATAGACCATAGATAGATAAACAATAATGTTTTTGTCTTTGAAAAAGAGGAGAAAATCAAGCTTCACCCTCACAAAAATCCACAGGTGTTTCTGTCCATCCTTTGAAAACTTAATACTCAACAATGTGGTTCAGGAATGATGTTCAAGAAGCCATGAAGGAAAGAAAAAACAGTAATCGGCACTAGAATACCTAAACTAGATATCTGAGATGCAGAAGAAGGTTTTGTGAACTGATGAGTGTAAATTTGTAATCAGGATTGTTTGCATCTTCAGGAACCAACACCCCCCACCCATGAAGAACAGGGGTTACTATACCAGACAAAAAATACATTTATTTAAATTTAAATTTATTTCTGTTTAATTCTGGTGCTAAAACATTGATAGCTTGTCATTTTGATTGGAAATGGAACACATGGAAAGGTGGCCGCTGATTTTGCACAGTACTGTATTTAAACTCTTTGTAACTTATCTTCTGATGTCTGCCACATAGATTTTCAGTGGCATTCTACAGTAAAATAAATCAAACTCAAAGTTTTTTGCCCAGCAGATTGAAACACTTAGTCATGCTCATGAGGTGGACACAGTTTTGGACAGCCCTATCTCAGATAACCTGGAAATAAGTGTGAATGGGCTTCTGTTTAATAGCTGGATCCATGGCGTGTGAAGAAGGGGCGTGGCGCCCGTGATTAGGGAGAATACCACCTGGCTAGACGGGGGGAAACCTGAGTCTCTTCCTCATTGTCAGTTATGGTATGGATTAGTTTAGTAACAGCCTCCTCTGTGTATTTCCCTGTGAAACACTTCTAGCCTGTGATGTGACAGGTCATCACACTTCGATCCTTTGGCATGTGAAGGTCTTCAAAAGAGGAATTCGACACAGCACACAAATCAGTGCACGTTTGGTGTTTAAACATACAGGAGTCGGGGTGGACCTGAAGATATTTCATACAGAGGCCCAAGATTACAGTGATCTTTGATGTGAGGTTATGATTTACAATATGATATATGTATATCCAGATATTTTATGAACTGACTGAGGGTTGAGTTTTGTTAGTTTTCAGAGACTTTTAAATACCTCCAGTGTACCCACAGTAGATGCACATCACATACCACCTGCGAGTAGATTTAGTGCTTATCCGGAGACAGCAAGAAATGTAAGGTGGAATTAAATGTTCAGACAAATGAAAAAGTCTGCATAATTACATTATTATTTGCATAATTACATTTTCAAGATTAGAGCAATTTGATGTAAAATGCTCAATTCTTGAGAAACCAGAGGAGAAGTTCAATGCCTCTTAAAGCTGACTCAAAGAAAGCCTTCATTACTTTAAAATGTTACAAATACAACTTTGGATGAAAAATTGTTCTATGATAGTTTTGAAACTATATGTTTCCATTCATCCAACATTGTTGGCCATTTTAAAGCAAAATAGTTCCTCAGAAAATTATTTTTTTTTATTACTACCCACCATAGTGGGTTCACTGGTCATTTTGGATGATGAAATAAATTATTTGTGATGTGGACATGTTTTTTAAAACAAACAAAAAAAACCAGAATTTGGAAGTTTCCTGATACAATTGAGTGATGCAGTAATTTTGAAAACCATGTATTTTGCATTCATAAATTTGCACAGACTTTATAGACTGTATGTAGGATATGTAGACATTTTGTGGCAAATAAACACTAAAATGGAAACAGCCAGTCTGTACTGTGCATTTTCCTTCTCCTTCCTGACCAGTTTTAGTTTTGTTTGGATCATGGATCATTGCTTTTGTATGAAATCCTCTAGGGGCAGTGGATAGCTCACCAGATGCTTGCAGGCTCGCTTTATGCAAAGAGACTATAACCGACTGAAGGAAACCTCACACAGCAGTCTGATGCATTTTTGGCCCCTTAGGAGAGTAAAAGTGCGTTGAATTTATCTGATTCCAATGTGTACATTGGTTCCACATGGAGAAAATATATCATTGCAACATAATTATTGCCTTTCAGTTTATTACAGTTGGCCATAATGTTGCTAAAGTAATCTACTTTATTCATGTGGAACCAATGTATGAATTTAACTGAAGCATTTTTCAAAAAGTGTGAGTACAGATGTTCATGAAAGAGGCTGAAAAACGCCAAAACACAGACCAGAACTCGTCATGTACATCTTATTAGCGCCCCAGATCAGAATAGAAATCAAGAGCTCCAATATTGAGTTCTTGTGATCAGTCTAATAGGGAAATCCCCTTGCAGATGTTCTGGCACATCATTGGAACCCTGCTGGCAGGACATCTGGACATCAGGTCCCAGCCCAGCTGAAACCTGAGCAGATAAGAAGTATAAACCAGTTTTGTGGCACTGCATTGTACAGGAAACAATCTGTGTTTATATGACAACATGGAGAATAGCACACGTCGTGTTGGCTAAACACAGCTTAAGTGTCACAGTAGCAACGGCCCAAGCTTTGGCCTCTGTCAAGGTTAAATTAGTCAGGATCGTCCCCAAAGACTGATGTACAAGTAGGCTTCAGAAGAGTGGGAGGGCAAGCTGGTCATCTCGCTGTGTTAGCAGTCGGAGGCAGAGTGGATGAGTCTTCCTAAATGCTGATATAGTTAGTAGGTGTTATTTCAGCCATAGTCTGGATGTTTACAAAACAACACCCCTTCTCGCTCCTATTATTTTTGCGAATTTGACGAGAATCAGAGTACAGGTGTTATTTCAATCACAATCTGGATGTTTCCAAAACAATCATTCCTTTTTTTCACAGCAATTTTAGGAATTGTACGAGAATTTGTGCACTGCTGTTATTTCAATTACATGCGCTTTGTTTCCAAAACAATGTCTCCTGAAGTGTCATAATATCTTATTAAGCCTGAAAATATTTGGGTCTCACGTTGGGTCTTCTAAATGAATGCATTAGAAAAACAACAATTTATGTCAATGAGACACTTTAATTTAATCAAACAATTATAACCATTTTATTATTATGCCATAATGTCATCAAAGGTAAAAAAAAATAATAATAATACTGCCTCTCCTTAGATTAACAGTTGTAATATCTTTGTCAGTCCTCTGGCAGGCAGTGTGGAGAACTGTGCAGGAGCTAAAGCTCTAAACTCATCCACACAGGTCATCACCAGGTGTTGAGCTCATTTTATTCAAAGTGACGCAGGTTAATAAGAGAATAGACTGTAGCATCATCCTGAAAAGCACAAATAAAATAGCTGAAGGATCTGGACACTTCTATTCATTGTTTTCACTTCCACCATTCTGGCTAACGCTGGATACTGCACAGAGATGCAGGATAGTAGCGTTAATTTGGCATCCACTTCAATCTTTTAGTGGAAGAAAAACAAAGATATGTGAACAAGTTAGGGGCACTTGTGATCCATAAACGGCACTCGCTGCAGTATTTCAGTCGCTAAAAACAGCAAAGTCCCTGCCAGAGCTTCACTTTGGGAATGTGTATATCTTGTGGAGAATCTCCTCCTTTACACTGCCGCCAAAATTAAAGCAAGTACAGACAGTTATATTTATCTATAGGGTCTATAATACTGTCATCTTATACTGTCATGTTAGAGACATAAGCCAATAATTAGCCAACATTAGCGAACTACTTAAGTTAAATCCATTGGTTGCTGTATTCAGCATTCTACGGCATTTGTTACAAAGTTCTAATGACATCAGAATATGTCTAATGACAAAAGTATGGGGACACCTGGGTTTGGATGAGGCCCCTTACTTCCAGTAAAAGGCAGGCTCCGCAGACAAAGATATCTTGGACAACACCATGCTTCCAAATTTGTGGACACAGTTTGGGGAAGAACCTTTTCTATTGCAGCCTGTTTGTCTCCCAGTGCACAATGCAAGCTCGATAAAGACAATGCTGGATAATTTTTGGTTTGGAAGAACTAGACTGGCCTCACAGAGTCCCGACCTCAACCCCATTCAAGACCTTTAAGACGAACTGTAACGAAGATTGTGAGACAGACCTTCTCGTCCAACATCAGTGCCTGAACATTCTTCAGCATGAATGGGTGCAAATTCCCACAGAAACTCCAGAATCTTGTGGAAAGCCTTCCAAGAAGAGTGGAAGCTGTTATAGCCACAAAGGGGACCAGCTCCATATAAAAGTCTATATATTTTAATGCATAGTCCCAGTAGTGGTCCTTCAAATACCTTTGTCCACAAATTGTATCTTGTGGTGTAAATTAATTAAAATGTTTTTCAGCATCAAGTTGACTATTCCTACACCTAAAATGACACACCACTGACAGTCTGGGCTTTGGTGGAGAAGGAGGGACTGGTGTGGTTTGGCCACTGCACTTGCATGGTAGGGTAGGGTTACTTTGATGGTTGCCATTCTTACATTTACTCTTAAGCTTGTTTCCTTGCATGAAGTTCCAATCTTCTTCTCTCTAGATTTTCTTTCTCAGATGGGATTCTGGAGAAGCACATTCCAGGCTTTTCTCCTCATCAGTTAGTGCATCCTCTTGAACAACAACTGTACAAGATTTCGGTGGGAAATAGAGGAAAGCCCTGTTTGCACTCCAGGTGGGCGGTCCTATAATGATGTTGTCACGAGGCTGGCTGTAAGGCCAGCACTCGGAACTCCCTCTTGGCATGGAGCAGGCCGAGACACAAAGATCCATGCAACGTGGTTTTATTAAAGAAAGAAAACAGAAAAGAAATAGGCTCAGTGGCCTCCTGGATTCAGAAAAACTCTAAGCAGGACACAGGCAGGGATGATGAGGGGATGGAGACATAAGGAAGAACTGAAACACACAGACTATAAATACAGGACTAAATCACAGGACAGAACTCAGGGCAGGTAAACACAAAGAACACGTGACACACGCATACACAAGAATTCAACATAAAAGTCCCCAAAAACACACAAAACAGAAAACAGTGGCCACTAATGGACACCAGCCGTGACAGATGTGGTGTCACATGAAAACCAAGAATTGATGCATTTTGTTGGTCCACCGTAATTACAGCAGTTGGTGTTCTCAAATAATGTAAAAAAAAAGCCAATTTAAAAAAATAAATAACTGCATTCAAAAATGTTAAGTTTTGACCCGACAGTAAGACATTCATGGTCATTCAAAACAGAGAGACTATCTAGATTGCCTCCTCGTAACAGATGTAATAATCTACACATTTTGTCCACCTACATTCAAAAAGCAATAAAATCAAGTAATAAAATATTTATCATCCAGATTTACAGGCACCCTTGTTTAATATGAGTAAAAAGGCCTGAAGAAAAATCTCTTGAACGTTTATCAAATGTCTGTCATTTGAAATGGGCATTTAAGTTCAGCTCTTTTCTTGTATCTAGGATTTTCTTACTTTTGGGTCACATCCATGCACAGTTATTTTTACCTGTAACCATTATCTTGCTGTACCTAAATGTTTTCTGACCTTGTGGAGAGAGATTTGAGCTGCCCTGGTCTTGACCCTGGCAGGCTTCTGCTTGACTCTCTGTTGATCTATCTCTCTATTACTTTCCCTCTTTCACACTGCTGTGTCATTTCCGCTGGCTGGTAGAGTAGTTTTTGACCAAAACCACTGAATATCCTCCTTCGCTTTCTTTTCATACATCCCGTCTATGTCAAACACACTAATGTACACATACATGCAAATTTCTAAGCATTTATTTCACAAATCTACATTAGTGGTATACTGAGTTTAAGCAAGGGGGCTCAGTTCCATAATTCTTTTTAAAGTGGGAGATATTTCCCTAGTCCTGAGGTATCTGGAACTCCCTAGTCCTGAGGTACCTAGTCCTGAGGTACCTAGTCCTGAGGTATCTGTAACTCAGCATTATATTCATTTACAAAGCAATGACTGTGGCTTAAAATATTATTTCACAAACAAGAGTGTCTTGCAAAATGTGAGCTCATCCTGACTGAAGTTAAACAAAGACCTAATGTCACCCAGATAGCCATCACTAGAGTAGATGCTGGTGATGTAGCAGCTCACTGCGACCTAATGTTTGATAAAATTTCAGTGACAGCAGCAAGCAAGTGCTCTTTCCCAAATTAACGCTAACTGAAGTGTGGAATCGCAACTTACCATGAAACCTCATAACTGATGAAATGCTGGGTGCAACTGTAAAACACTGTTCCTGAATCTGCCCTTGATTCCCTGGTTTGTGCAAGTCAACACGACTCCTGTCTTTTTTGCGGTGGAATGCTTTTGAATATTTCTCACAATGATACATTTGGGCCCTGTGTCGCCATTTTGTTACACCCCAGTGAAACAGGAAATTAATGATGAGTGCTTAAAAGTTTCTGAACGCTTATGAACAACTCAACATTTTATAAACTTACATGGCATCTTACTTCGTTTAGTTCTTAATGTACAAATTTTCTTCCTAATGGCTGTTTTAGTCTCAGACTAACCTTACCTAAAAAGGGTCATATTTTTATTTCTATTTTCAAAATGAAGAAAACGATAAAGCAATTTTACAAGCTTTTTTAAATCATCTTTAGCAAAGGTACCAGTCATTTTAGACAGCATTGTATTACAATAAATCAGTAGACCATAGTGGACACTGGAACATTAATGTACAATATGTGTAGTGGACATCCAAAATGAACAGCAATTTTTTGTTATGGTGACCCCTGGTGCTTTATGGATATGGTGGATCAGCAATCCATTTCAGCCTTCAACACCACTCACCAGCAACAACCCCATGAAACCCAAACAACACCTCCTGCTCACATTCCATCTCTCCTGTCTCCTCCATGCACCCATGAGGGGTTCCCCACATTTGCGCCCAGACCCAACCTCAACCTGACACGTAATCCCTTTGCCTTCACCTGATCTGTCATCAGGCCTTTGTTTGGCCTGCTCCTGTGAAGGAAGCAAGTCCTCTCTCCCAGCAGGCGGTACCCCAGGAGAGCAGAGGGCCGGGGGATCAGAGGGTCTCGTCCAGGGCAGAAGTCAAGTAGCCTCAGGGGCTTGCATTTTAGCACCAAGCTGAGGGTTTTGTGGACACTGATGGGAAGCTGTTGCCCTGTATCTTGCAACATGCAGGGGATCCCCTCTGTGGGAAAACAGTGCAATGTTTTGACACTGCTCCTTACCGATAGCTGAGAACTTCTCCACCAGCTTCTGGAACCCTTGTGGGAGCAGGGCCATGACCTCGCTCCGTAAATATTGGTAGTGCTTCTCTTTTGAAAGTGTGTTACTCTTTCATAGAGAGTTACTCAAGTGCCCATTTGATGTAACAACTTCCAGAGTTACTTGAAAATGTCTTATTTTCAGTTTTTGAGAAGATACTTTATGTCTGATTTCAGTCTGGAGTGCGTGTCGATTTCACAAACACATCTTTGAAAAACAGAAGATAAGAGTTTGCAGTGCCTTTTCCATATCTTATATGGGTTATCACCCTGAATTTCCCTGTGCTGTCACAAGGCTTCCCTGCAGAAGGGACGCTCTAAATGGCCCGAAACAAAGACCTTCGAAAATGACCTCGGCAGTAAAATCTGATGTCTTTCTCTTTGGATTTCCATAGAATTTCCATGCTCCTTTCAGAATAGCAAATTGAGACCATGCATCACTGGACACAGAAGATAGTTTTGTGATCTTGTAAACACTGGGCACCAGTCCGAACGCGGGATACCGCACTCTCGACAATACCGCTCAAAAGAGCAATACGCGCAACATGATGGACGTGCGTGCACACATCTGGAGCCATAAAACAAGATCAAGCAGCGTAGCTCAAGATGAAATGTTGTTGCCAAGCCGGCCTTGCCAGATTTATGCTCCTAAAGGATTTACAAACATTTGCATGAACTTTGGCCAATTTGCTTATCTCCTTGCATGTCTTGGAAATGTTGCGAAAATGGAGAACATAGACAAAGCACAAGCAGAAGATTTGGGTTCGGATCAAGGGCGGGGGACGGTGTTGTTTTGGCCCATGTAAATGATGCCTTCGAATAAACAACAAAAAGAAGCTTGGCTTCAGTGTAAGCATCTGAAAATGATATTTGGTTTCAGGTTTCGCTTAAACTTCATCCCCCATCTGACAGGCACTGCCCCAGCAGCTTGTTGCTTCTCCTGATTACTTTATGGGCCTGTCACAAGGGTGGAAGAAGTGACAGGTTCAACAAGTCCTACCGATGTTTGCTTTAGAGCTGCACTCGCAATATGTTCAGCTGTTGTTTACTTGTTTTTTTTTTTGTAAGAGGGGGGTGTGTGTTTGTAAAAGTTTCCCCCAGAATTTTCACCCATGTGGCCAGATAGATTGGGTGAGAAGTAGAAGAAAGGAAGAGAAAAAAAACATCCCACAGGTGCTAATGCTATAACCTGCCAGGCAAGCCTCTACTGTGGAAACACACACAGAGGATAGTGGTAGTGTGTTTTGGTAAATGTGTGTGAATGCGTTTGCATGTGTGTGTGATGGGAGAGAGAGAAAGTGTGTGTGTGTGTGTGTGTGTGTGTGTGTGTGTGTGTGTGTGTGTGTGTGTGTGTGTGTGTGTG
>JBBPDE010000040.1:8722530-8732974 GCA_037974605.1 Nannopetersius ansorgii | reverse complement strand
AGAGTTTTGAGAAATAAAGAGAGAACTTCTGCTGAATCTGACAAAATCTTATCTTGACTCTTCATAGTTTATCCACTAGTGCACAACTCTCTCATGACAATATGCTTGCTACTCACATAATTACAGTGAGGATTCGGTGTGGGTTGAAGTGAGGACTTAACTTCATGTCATGTTCAAGGTTAAAGATATGTTGAATTGAAAGCATATTTAGTTGAATACAGACGAGTATACAACACATTTTTTGTGTTTCTTCCACCAGAGCAGAAATGATCCCAGTCCAGGCTACATGACATGAAAGACCGTCACTTGTCAATATAAAGGTGATTACTACTATTATAATCAAACGACACAAAAGGTTAATTAGAGAGAACTGTTCTCTGTTCCATACTTCCATGGCTCTGGTGCTGTCCAGCTTTGTTGTGACAATTACATGCAGGCTCAGCATTCAGGCTTTCAAACGACTCTTTCTTCCAGCCTTCGGTGGGCAGATCCACCGCCGAGGCGACTGACAGGCGGCCAATAGGTAGCAGAGTTGTGAGTGATGGTGGGACATCTGTTCACTGAAATGTCTTGCTAATTTCTCTGGGCTACTAGAGTCACCAAGGGCATTCAAATCATCGCCATTCTGACAGCAGCGTCCCCTCCCAGTCACACCCACTCCATCCCAGTACAGACACTGGCACTCAAAAGAACACTCAGCCCTCTCGCTCATTCCCATTGATCCCACTGGAACTGCGTTTTAATACACTAGTCCTCAAGCAAATTAAGTAACAATCGTCCTCATTGCTTATTGCCCTCTCTTTTTACGACAGGATTACAGCAATGACTTCATGATCTTTAAAGGGATAATTAGTGACACAGGGTTAGATCAGGTACAGTAAATGTAGTTTTAATAAATATGATCCTTCTGTTCTACCCTGCAATCTTAATAAACGGTATGCTCTCCTGCGAGTGACTTACCAAAACACTCAATGTTCGAAACTTGGTAACATTACCAGATCACTGAGCTGACTTACATACAAGGTGTGTTGAAAAAAGGATTTTCTGTTCGTAAAACTGAAAGATAGAAAGGCAGAAAAATAACTGGTTAGTACAAGAACACAAGAGAGTTGAGCACTTTTGGATAAACTACGGTGGGCCTTTCAAATGTGGCAAACATGTTAAACTTAATTGTTTGTGCACAAATTTGGTACATTTCTATTGCTGTACCTAAACTGCTGTGTAAAGCTAAAAAGTAGGAACAGCTGAAAGATGACTTTTAATCCCTTATTTAAAAAGATATTTAAGTAGGAATGCTGTGCATGCACCAGGAAATACAGAATACAGAAGTGTTGTTTGTAATAACAACAACGAATAGTCTGAACTTATGTCCGCAGAAAAAAAAAACACAGAGCACTGCCACACAGACCTTAAAGGAGAATTCCATTTTTTTTTTTATTTCTTGCTGAGTCAGGATTTGTTCACAGTGGTGGTGATGGGATCCACTTCTAAAGCACTTAATGCATCTAAAAGCTTCCTCAAATAAAACTACAATCTGTTGCAGGATGTCTGTGGCTTTGTTTTATGATAGTTTTGAGATACGGACTTTTTTGAGACAATTTTACCATTATTAACATGCACTATACTTAGGTTTAATGTTTATTTTTAAAGGCAAATAAAAGAGCAATGCATTGATATCTCCCATCACCACCTTAGTAGTTTATCTAGAGCAGAGCATTTCATATCAAACCACTCTTGAGTGACTTTTCATTCAAGTGACTGAATTATGCAATAAGTTGAAATGCTTGGCAGAATTTCATGTTCTAATGCCTCCCCAGGACAAATACCAAGGAATCATTATATTATAGTCTAGTAAACTCTAGTAAAGCCTCTAGTAATATAGTATCATTACATCTGTGATCATATATCCGGGGTTCTTTTAGCAGGTCAGCATTTTAGAAATATAAAGCAGTCAATGCTAAAAAAAACTGCTGATGTAATTTAGCTGATCATAGAGGAAATGCTTAACTGCCAAATCAATACACTACAAACGGTGTGTACAACTGATAGATCTGATAACGGAAAAGAACAGGAACAGTCAAATGAACAAATTGACAAATTTGTTCTCGATTTCTAGCACCCTTAAACAGTACAGGAGAGTCGCCAAACAATGTCCAAATCCCCCCAGGCAATGCAGAGTTTGCGCTTTCCAATCCATTACATCCCAAGCCCAACATGAAGCGCATATGTAAAGATGAACTGCATTAAAGTGGGCCTTGTTTCAGACAGCATGATCATCAACCACTTTTATGGTGATTCTTCCCCCCCCCTTAAATTCAGAACTCCTGACTACGGAAACGCAGCTGAGGAACTAGACCCCCCCACCCCCAAAGAGCAAGTGTGTTTGGAAGCGTCTTGAGGACGAGTACAGCTTTATCGCAGCTCTGCCTCGCTTGCGGTGGCCGTGATTGATGGTGCAATAGCAGCTCAAGGAAAACAAATCCAGCGACACTTCTCATGCTGCCGCTGGAACACAGGCCGGCTTGCAGCAACAGAAGGACACGGGACGGCCCGCCTCTGACAACCCCCCGTGATGAAAGGGCCTTCCTTAACTAAACTCGTAAAGCACTGGGCAATAAAAGTCAATCTTCTGTAAAATCCAATTAAGTCATTATCTGACTGATTGTATCTTTAATTGAAAACAGAAGTGACAGTAAATTTCTGTGATATATCAGGATCAATCGATACTGCCAGGCGATCCGCTCCGCGGCAGTGATTTATAATGTCAAAGCCGCATAGGTAACTCCACATTCTTCTCACTAAAACCACTGGGGGATGAAATTAAGAGTAAGTGCGTTTAATAAAAAAAAAAAGAGAGAGAGAGAGAGAGAGAAAAAACACAAGATGGTCAGGTTATTGATTACAGCAGATGGGGTGGGAATCGTGCAAATGTTTTCAGAAGCGCCGGGCGAAGAAAATACAAGTAATTTTCGTTTTCGGTTTTATGTGGTGCACTGTACACACACAAGCGGCATGAAAATCAGTCATCAATAACCGTTCTGTCTTCCCTGGAACGCAAAGGCCACATAAACGCGGGAGTACTGCAAATGAGCTTTCCTGCTGTTTTATTATTCGGACATAATAACCGGTGGGTTTGCAACATGCCATTCGAAATGAATCTCCATAACAGTCAGTCACAGTAACAGAGTGCAGCGGGAAAGAACACACAACCATTTTGTGATGAACAGTTTGAAGCTGCAATAATTAAGACGGTAAATCTCAACAGGACCAAACTTTACAAAAGTATGACAGATTCACAACTGAACTGATTCTAAATGAAAAGAGAAGACAAGGACATGACTACAGAATAAAAACAAAGTGCTAATCATGATGTGTTGCTCCACTGAGACTGGAAATACGCATTGTCAAATTGAAGAAAAAAAAAAAACAGAGGTAAAAAGTAAAATGTAGAATTAGTTGCTCAGTAAATCCCCCTTATGGTTTGTTTATTACACTTTATTAACCAACTGCCCAAATTACATTTTACTATGGCTACAGGGACAGTTCATTGTTTTTTGTTTTTGTTTTCTCACATTACAAACAGATTGGCAAACACTATTAGCATGAAGGGTAAAAAGGAGACACTCTATAGTGCTTAAAAAAAGGAAAAGTCGTCAACTTCTAAGCAAAAGTGTGGTAAAGAACCTTTCTCAAGGAGGTACATATTGATGCAAATCATCCCAAGTTAAATGATGCCCTTTGTGTGGAGGCCATAAATAAACAGTGCGATGGCTGTAGTGAAATTGCAGCATAATTCATTAGTATCCCTTGCTCACTTCCTGCATACTAACCCATACCTGCATCGCCTGTTCTCTGGATGATGCGCTGCTTTGAAGTAAATCTACAGCATAAGATAGAACTCTGAAATGTTAACCTGTGAGTTTATAAAAAAAGACTGAGAATTAATGAAGTAAAAAGATCTGTGACATGTCTAAGACGAAGTAATGCCATACTTTTTTAGAAAAAAGAAAAAAGTCATGTTCTAGACCTCTCATATTGTACCTTGTATATTGTGTAATGTATGTATGTGCTGTTAAGTAACATTTAATGTAACTGTTTTGTGATGTTAGAAAAAAATACATTGCAAAAACACTAATTACCACAGCATCAAAATGGGCATGCACAATCTGACCTGCAACAAGATGTGATAACATTTCAGTTAACATTTTCAAATTCATTAAAACTTAGAAATCACAGAAAAACAAAACAGTAACAACATCCAGTTGCATCAAGTTCTAAACGTGATGCTTACTACATAGCTTCTAACCTTAGGAAAAACAGTGAGGAGTGTAATGTGGCTGCTTCTCAAAGACTTTACTTGGCAGCTCCCTCTATGATGGAATCCACTGTAAAAGCTCCGGAATCAGAGCCGGCCTCATATTCGGGTTTGTTCTCAGCATTCACCATGGGGCTGATGGACATGCAGTCCAGGCTGGTGTCATGAGCTCCGTCAGCAGAGAAGGCTGCAAATCAGAAAGGCCCATGTGAACAAAAACACAGCTCTGTACATCAGGACGCACCAGAAACACGGTGCATGAATCAAACATTTCGTCACTCTAACTTGGACAGTAAGGAATAAGAAGGGTGTATAATTGTAGAATCAATACTGTCTCAAAGTTAATGCTCACAGATACTACCTATTAGGATATATATCTCAGCTCAAAACAAAGCTTATGGGTCTCATGAAATAGCATATTTCACTACAGTTCAATTATTTTGGTATGATCTTGGTACAACGTTTGTGGTTATATTTAAAGTGCAAACAATTTTTATATTTGGCAACAAATGAGCAAACGTTCTACTGATATAAATATAATCGACTGTATCTGCCTTGAACATTACTAAATCAGGTGAACGTTCAGCTGGATACATTACCATACTTAGTCTGTCTTTATGCTCCTGATACCTAGCTTAAATGCAATAATGCATAGTATCTGGTTCCAAATGCGTTAGAGAAAACATTTTATTAACACCTGGAGATTATCAGTTTTACCGGTCAATATACAGTCAAACTGTTATCGTCCTGTAATTATACTGCTGTCAGCACTCAACATTACAACAAAGTAAACTAAGTGCTCTCACACATGAATCACACAGGCTGCGGCAAGTTCCACAGGCAGAACCACTGAACCTCATGACATGTATTGAGCAGCGGGGACTGCTGAGCGTGCACAGTACAAACAGGCAAGAGCAAGGAGTGTTGGATAAGCAACATCTCAACTAAACTAAGGTTTCTGCAGTTCCGTAGGCTGTATAAAGGTACAGTGAACTCGAAGTGGGACTGCCTTGGTACGTGTAAATGAATCAGAGTGCTGAATAGTTCTGGGTGGTTCTTTATGGGCCACACTTTTATTAAAGACGACGTACACTTTTTGTGCATTGTAGAAGTCGGCAAATGTAGTGTTAGGAGTCTTGACTATTACTGGCTTAGTGTGGTGTGTCACCCAGGAATCCAGCTCCTCTTGTCTACTGGGAAGGAAACAACTACCCACTATACAACACCCACCATATATATCCAACCATTATAGCACCACCTATTAATATAGAGTTTGTGCCATAAGAAAACCTTACATGAACCGTGCAATAAACTATTACTGACGACTAATGATGATATCAACAGTCATGGTCAGTTTTTTTTTTTGTTTAAACAGTGGATAAATCAAGTTAAGAAGAGGGATAGATCACTTATAACAGAATGATTGTGGCTGGAAGCTTAAAAAGAAGTGAGTTCTGGGAGAATTTTCTTAAATCAAGGGATAAAACAACAAATACGGCAGATGCAAGTCTGACTTGGCCTTCCAGGGGGTGAAGATAGCTCAGTGGATAGGATACTTGCCTCTGGACCAAGAGGTGACAGGTTCGAATCTTACCTTCAGCATACCACCACTGGGTCCCTGAGCAAGACCCTTAACCCTAAGTTGCTCCAGGGAGACTGTCCCCTGTAGTTAGAGAATGGAAGTCGTTTTGGATAAATGCCATAAATGTAAATGCATAATAACTTTAAGCAGCTGAAAAGAAATGTCTGTGTAAAGCGGCAGGTAACATTAGTTTTACTCCAGTACAAGCTGGTGTTTCCAAAACACAAACTACAAATACTCTCTGGAATTAGCGGATATTACAGCATTTAAGCTCACCGTGTTACAAACATGAAGAGCAACTGAACATTCAATATCAAACCAGTATCATATACCAGTGTTAAACACGTCATTTAGTTACATGAAAAAACAGCCACACCTTGTTAGATTAGCTTGTTAAAATGTTAAAAGCAACAGACAAGCAGCCTAAAGAGCTATAATGTTAATTCACATATTTATTATTAAAAAACTTATATAAGCTACTGCTTACATCTTACAGTAGCTTATTATTGCCAGGCTGTCAAAAGTTGAAAACCATATTATTTTATTAACGAAAACAAAAGGTCCCTGAAATTTTAAGCACCAGTCTGACCAGGACCAATGTTAAGCTGTTCTTCTATTTGTATGTTACTGAAAAGGCCATTTTGTTTCAACTGCTCACATTTACAGACCATATTTAGACGGAATATTCATGTGTTGATTAAATCACTTTAATAACCAATGATCAAAAGACCCTTTATCAACATCACAAAAGTTATGACGAAAATTTTAAAATAGCTTTTAAAGTTTTGTTTGTCATGAAAATTTGTTTGTCACTGGCTGGTTGTTATTTTTAAATGATATAAATATGTTTTAAAAACTGGAATAACTGGAATTTTATGACATTTATAACTGGAATTTTATGACATTGATGATAAGCCGCTTGGTTTGGTTTTATTCAAGGAGAAGTGAATTAAATTACATATGATGCTGATGTTAAACTGAAACACTTACTGCACAGACACAGCCAAGGATCACGGATTGTGCACAGCCAGGTCAGAGCAACCCTCATCTAAGTGTGAATATGAACCTGACATTACTGGTTCTATCAACTTTACAAGGAACGGGCAATGAATAATCAGTGTAGGAGTGTCACACAAACCCAATTCAGACGCTTTCCTGACCTTCATAACCCACACCAAGGCAATATGGGGTTCATCTCCACACCACTCTCTCTTCTCCTCCTCCCTCTATCCAGCACTCCGCTCTGGCGTGGAGGTAATTAAGGAACGCTGGCAGGAAAAAAGGAGTCATTTTTCTCCTCATTAACTTTCTGATTGGTTTCAGGCTCTGGGACTGGGCACGCTGCCTGCAGTTTGTCACCCGTCCCAAACTGGCCAATCGTTAATACTAATGTTTGTGTAGCTAAACTGCACAGACGCTCTTTGAACAGCAATAACACGTAGAGAGGGAAGAGGGGGGGGGGTTAGAATTAGCTCTGCCTATGTTAATTCCGAGGGAGTTCATCAGGAGGAAATCTATGGTGTAATTAAAAGGAAAGCTCTTGTGGGTGACTGGACAGGTCGTTTGCAGGGAAGGTAAATCATGCGGCGGGGCCGCGGGCATGTTCTGTGTCACGGCTTCGTTGCCTTTGATTATCGCTGTATTACCATTTAATACAGATTAATGTTGAAGCCTCGCAAATACTTTAGAATGCTTGCAATGGGCTCTTAAATGATCTTGTATTACAAAACAATCTACAAAAAGGCAACCCAAATGGGGTACTTTACCATCATATCTAAAACATTTAGCATAAAGGGTTAGCAGAGACACAATATGGCCGTATGCAAACCTTTCTAGTGCATTTGAAAAGCAAAACATCATAGTACAGGGCTACAAACAGCATTCATAACATTTGTGAAGGGTCTCCTTTTTTAAGCAAAATATTGGCAAGAGCCCAACCGCGTAAAACCTCCCATACGATACGTCCATCAAGTATAAAACAGTACTGAAACAAGAGAGGATTTACCTTTCTGTATGCTTAAAAAGAGCTTATTCTCTCATCTGAACTTTTGCCCTCTTCACCTCTGTTCAACTGACTATCTTATATTTCCAAACTATTAAACCGTCTTTGTGTAGTTTAACAAAAGGAAGCCTTTTTCTTACGTCCACGAGAAAGGGGAGGGGAAAGGCTGAAAGAAGCTCAATCATTTCTGGCAGTCAGAACAAAAAGTGAACAAAAGCCCAGATGTGAGAGAAGATGGTAATTTAGGCCTGATCTATTGTGGATAAGGCTTTTCTTCTGGTGTTCATATACTACCTGCACAGGGCCATGAGGGTGCACAATGCCCCCAGTTAGATAAACACACACACACACACGCACACACACACACACACACACACACACACACACACACACACACAGTAAAACATATACACCTACATGTGTGATTGTACACAAGTGTGTGTGTGTGTGTGTGTGTGAGACACACACTACATGTACAAATGTTTCTAGACAACTGTTTATTCTAAAATATATATTACTGCTGGGGTTTGTCTTACATTTGCTGCAGCAACAGCCTCTACTTTGTGAGGAGATTTTACGCTAGATATTGCAACGTCCTACTGTTGAACAAATATTTCTCTTTCTGAAACGCCACTCTATGTCATCCAGTAAGCACAGGATGGTGACAGAGCATGCAGTTCCATCGCAAAAGTTGGTGCTTTATACCCCTCTGGCTGGGCATGATAACTTTAGGCTCATGTGTGGCTCTAAAGTGTTCCATTCTACAGACAATGCTTTTCAGTGAATACTGTGCAAACTATGTATGTATGCTGTTAAATGCCACCACACAGGTAAAACTAGCTAAATGCACTAATAAGAAGAGAGGTCTGAATACATTTAGAGTTGCAGTATTTTAAAAAATTTGGACAATTGAAACTACAGTCTTAAACAGGAATTAAGACTTTAGTAGCACCAGTCAAGGGATTTTTATAGCAAGTTTCTCAGCAGCAAAGCTGAACACTTAATTTTATGTAATATTTAATTTACTTATTGCTTTATTTTAAGTACCTGAAGCTCATACTGTGTGGTCTGAAAGAAAACTGGACAGCTGGGTGAGCATGTCCATAAAAGCAAACTAGTCAGTTGCCTACGATGCCACTTCAGGAGGGACGGCAAACCACCCCTCCCCAAAATACAATTAACAACCCCCCAATGCCCAACGTCATGGGGACAGAGAATGGCAAATCTGAATGCCACTGGTTGAGAGGACTGTGACTAGTTGTTGTATTTCCAATGCAAAATCAAAGTCCCGAGTTTTTTTTAAAAGAGATGCAACTCAAACACTTCGACAGGACCGTGATCCCACCCCACACTCAACAAAATTGACTTAATAATTGTGCCTGGAATGAAGCTTGGAGTGGTAAAATCTTGGGGTGTTTCGTCTATGGTTGCAAAATGTCATGTGTCGGCATGTCGGCAATTTTTATTTTCAAAACGGTCATACAGATTGATACAAGAAACACTATGTTTTCTAAGTCAAATCCTAAACGTAACTTTTTTGTCAAAAAAATAAAAAAAATGACTAAACAAGAATCAAATGAAGTACAATGAATCATACAACAATTATGCCACATTTTGATACAGCTGTGGCAGCAGCAGTCAAATACACTGTGAGTGCACTTACCTCGTCCATGTTAATTACATCAGAAAACGGCAACATAAATTGGCCAAACTAAACAAACCATTTGCCAGTGACACGTTTAATCAAAAGCGGCCAATTCCAATCTTAGTTTATTCCAACTGTGCATCTTTAATAAAAATCTCTCAAAGACAGAGATGTGCATTTTTATGAAGCGTCCTTCTAAGGCGACGGGAGACCATGAGCACACAGATTAAGACATGACTTGACTGAAGACAAGGCAGCGAGAGATTTAGTCCTCTCATAGAAAGACATCTCTCTCTCAATCATTACAGCTGTGGCAGGACTTAATGGCGCAGAAAACACAGTCCTACGGCAAAAGCACGGGGGTGCAGCACCTTAAACAGATGCTGACTCCTCAAAGACTCAGTGGCTGCAGTCGCCATTGCTGCAGGAGACAGATGCCGCTGCTGAAAAGAGCTCTCACTCAATCTGCGTATATGATTTGGTTTTTAGTCAGTCTTTCTGGTTTAAACGTTCAATATGATCAATTATGGATGTCTTTCATTCCAGTTTGTTAGTATGAAACCTGAAAGAGAGGCACCCAAAATCAGATCTAGTCAAGGCATTATGTTATGAATGATCGGTATCAGCTACGTAAAACCATATCAAATTCAGATCCCCTAAGGCTATTTTACGCAACACTTTATTTACACTCTTGCAGTGGAGGTGGGATAAAGCAACATTACGCACAACTTGGATCACCAAGGCACATTTGCAGACGTGAGGAACTGTAGAAAATAAAGACTGGTGTTTCTACTGTGATTAAGATAGCCATCTAATGTCAAAACCAGTGACGTAGGAGTGCTTGTTGTGAACCAACCACTTGACTTAGAAAGCCTGAGGAAAAATGCCAGTAATACCTTA